>JASANB010006990.1:0-57964 GCA_030248155.1 Sabatieria punctata
TGAGAATGACAACCAATGATAGCTTCTTGCTGTCATCTGGTTTGAGAGAGTTGTCTTACCAACTTTTTGCCGCATTTTGACGTCGATTAGGAAAAAGAATACACGCTCTTCAATCTGCTTGTTTGATGTTTTTTATCAATGGTAATAAACTAGAGATGAGTAGGAGGAATAAAAGGATCTTTCCACTAAAAGACGAATTTGAAAAAAGTATTTCTTTGTCTTTGTTTGACTATTTCATTCAGCTAAAATATCTTTTGTTAGCTTAAAATATCTTTTAAAATCTGATAAATTGCTACATACAAGTAAAAGATCATACGCTGAAGGGGGAGGGGGTTTGGGGGTCTGGCGGGCTGGGGGTCTGAGCCCAAATTTTGGGAGGGGGATTGGGCACTAAAAAACGCTCAAAAATCGCAATTTGTGAGCTAAAAATCATCAAAAATCACTAATTTGGGCTGAAATACAGCTAAAAAGTGCCGGTTTGCAGGCGATTTTGGCAATTTTTGTGCTCCGAAATTGCCAAAAAGGCAAAAATTTCATCAATAAATTACTTGCCAAAAAAATTGAGGGGAGTCGGAAGACGTTCCTAAAGGCCCGGGCCTAAGCCGGGGTGGGGGGCCGACCCCAGACCCCTGTTACATCTATCACGTAACTTTGCTTGGGCAAGAGACCAATTGTACCGTGTCTTTTTGGGGTAGCGAGAAACTAAGTCTGCTTGAGGTTGATGCATGCGGTAGGTTGGGATTGCAGAAATGCAAACCAAATTGTACGGAATAAAATAAAGTTAATTGCCATCTTTCAGCAATAAAATTTGCACCTTTACCATGTTCTACTTTCTTTCCTACTCAATCGCATTAGATACCAAAGGAGATATGCTCGATAAAGATAGCCGTTGCCTTAGAAATATATCCACAGAGTGCAAGCCGACAAGTCCTTGTTTGGAAGAGGCAGAAAAATCGAAACGCACGATTACCTGAAATATGTAGTTGAAATAATTTAGATACAGTATGCGGATTACGTGACTCAGGCAATTTCTATCGATCAAAATACTATGTACGACATGTCATGCCTACCATGACAACTCTCAATCCTGGTTCTGCAAATGCTCATTTATGACAGCTGTCATATTTTCCATGACATGTCATCACCCAATTATGACATCAGACAGTTTATGACACCTTGATTTGTGAGTACTCTTAAAAAACTGGACTCACATGTCATGCGAATTTTTGTATGAGTCTCAAAACACTGGTGACATGTCATAATTGGGTGTGTTACAAAAACTAAACGCGGTGCAATGCAGTTTTTCTTATGTAGTTTTTGCTGCTGATTCCGAAAATAACTTTATTTTTGCTCTACGTTGCCTAATTTTGAAGATATCGGCATTTTCATGATTTGGGAAGAAAACGGCTGCACTTGTTATAACATGCTTGTTTGAAAGGTGACTCAATTCAGTCGCATGTAGGGTACACAGCCATCAAATTTATATCACCTAATGCAGTTTTTGCCGCTGATTACGAAAATTACATCTGTTTTTCAATCTGACCGCTCCTGAGCGACTTTGTAGTTTTTATGCCCTGGTACTCGGACAATAAGTTATCTGTCAAATCTGGGTATAAAATGGTATCTATCTGGTGCAGTTTTCTTCGCTGATTCAGAATATCATAATGGTTTTGCGCTACGGCCACTCAGTCGTTATGGACCTCTGAAATTTTATTAAGAAACATGCTGTGAGAAGCCGTAATCCTGAAATAAATGTTCAGCATTCATGCATTTCTGAAGGGAACCTTTTGTCAGCCAATAGTCTACCCCGACCTACTTTGATCCGCTGAGTTCAAAAATGGCGTTTGTTTTCGTCTATAATTTCTCCTTTTGGGATATATGAATATTAATGCAAATTTTGTTTGATCAGTAATATCTCGAAATTGAACAGCAGTAGAGAAGAACAAAGGTCATTTTTGAACTCAGCGAGTCAAAATAGGTCGTATTTTATTGACTGACAAGGGTTCCTTCCAGAAATGCATGCATGAACTTATTTCAGGATAACAGATTCTCTAGCATGTTTCTTAATGAAACTTCAGAGGTCCATAACTTGCGACGGACTGGCCGAAGCGCAAAAACCGTGATGATATTCTGAATCAGCGGAAAAAACTGCACCGGATGGGTACCACGTTATGTCTATATTTGACAGATAACTTATTGTCTGAGTACCAGGGCATAAAAATTACATAAATCGTTCAGGAGCGGTCAGGTTGGAAAACGGATGTAATTTTCTAATCACGCAAAAACTGCATTAGGTGATATAAATTTGATGGCTGTGTACCCTACATGCGACTGAATTGAGTCACCTTTCAAACGAGCATGTTATAACAAGATGCAGCCGTTTTCTTCCCAGATCATGAAAATGCCGATATCATCTTTAGGCAACGTAGAGCAAATAATAGTTATTTCGGAATCAGCACCAAAAACTACATAAGAAAGACTGCTACACCACGTTCTAATGGTCATACTAGCGTAGTAGTGCCACTCAAGAAAATAGGGTTGGTCTCAACTTTGGACGCCAATTTCTCCCGATCCAGAGCGAGTCTAGCTAAACTGAATGCATTTCGAACTCAGCACACAAAACTGCATATAACAGTATGCTAACCGCTAAGCTTTGCAGAAAAAAAATTTTTTCGCACACCTTTAAGAGACCAAAACCACCCCCCACACCCCCCTATACAGCACACTTTCCCAGTGCGCTCATTTTGTTTGGCCAACTCATGCCTAACATTTGTTAAAACATTAGCTTGGCAGGGCCTTTGCACAAGAAGTTATAAGATTTTCCGAAAAAAAAAACGGAGTGGCATTTTGCGGCAATTTCGCAGTTTTCGGTGAAGATCTCGGTAACCAGCTAGGATCTGGAAACGGGAGTACCAGAATATGAAAGGCCATTGGAACAGCTACAAAACCATATGCGAGTCGGGATCTAGCTTAAGAAACGAATGAAGGGTGATCGTTTGAATGGAGAGTGTCAGAGCTATTAAAATGAGCCTGAAAATTGCTGCCGACCCAACTTTGAGGGGGTGTAGCTCCGGTTCCCGGGGGTTGCTGGTGGCCGGGCATGCACCGTTGGTCTTCGACTGTGCTCTATTTTAAGAGATATAAATATCAGCCGGATCCGTGAGATGACCCTGCTTGCCCCGATCTCTTCGTCACCAAAGCTGACTTTCTCGCAAAATGTATCTTCAATGTCTAAACGGTCTAGATAAGTGTTGATGTTTGCACTCCAGCTCTGACACCTCTTCTCCAGCTCTGCCCCTCCAGATTTCAACACTGCCCCCCTCAGAATTTGTGTTTTTTGGTGGGAAATCCCGAACTTTTGCTCGGCTGTCTTACCAACCCGGGCCACACGGGTTATTAAAAGTAAAATGTCTAAACAGTCTAGATATAAGTGTTTGATGTTTGCACTCCCAGCTCTGACACACTCTTCTCCAGCTCTGCCCCTCCAGATTTCAACACTGCCCCCCTCAGAATTTGTGTGTTTTGGTGGGAAATCAAAACTTTTGCTCGGGCAGTCTTACCAACCGGGCCACACGGGTTATTAAAGTTAAATGTCTAAACGGTCTAGATAAGTGTTTGATGTTTGCACTCCTAGCTCTGACACACTCTTCTCCAGCTCTGCCCCTCCAGATTTCAACACTGCCCCCTCAGAATTTGTGTTTGTTTTTGGCAGCAAAATTGCTTCTCAGAATTTTGTTTTGGTTGGGAAATTTGGTGTTTGAGATTTTGGTTGGAAAATTTGCACCCCGAGCTCTAAAACAAAGTTTTGGTTGCGGAAATTTGCACCCCAGCTCTGACACACTCTTCTCCAGCTCTGCCCCTCCAGCTCTGACAGAAGCTCCATTCACAAATATGGCGTTTCGTTTGAACTTTTTGGTTGCAAAATCTGGGTTGGGTTTTTTTGGTTGTGAAATTTGGTTGAGCACTTTTTCAGTTGTGAAATTTTTCGGTTGCAAAATCTGGGGTGGGTTCAGAAATTTGGTGTTTGTTTTGGAATTTATGGCTGCAGAATGTGGGTTGGGTTTTTTTGTGAAATTTGGTTGGAAAATTTTTGGTTGTGAATTTGGATTTGTTTTTGGCGGGAAATTCAAATTGCCCCCCTGAGAATTTGGTGGAAGTTTCAGCGGAAAGTTTTAATTTGAAAACAAAATTATAATTAACAATTGCTAGAAAATACATGTGAAAATAAATTCTTAAAAACAACTATAATTAAAAATAAAATATAAAAATAAAACACGTTTAGAATCGGCGCTCAAAAACATCCAATCTGGCTGCCAATTCGTGAAAAACCCTCAGGATTTCGAGATTCACATTCCCGACCCTAGGATTACAAAGATCTCACTAAGATCATCGATCTTCTGGTGCTCTGCACAAAGATTTAGCTATCTTTACTGAGGATTTGGCGATCATTACAGGTAGTTCACCGGTATATTGGCTTATTTATATCGCACACACATATGCCAGATAACACCAAGATTACACTGAGTTTTCCCAAGATCGCACTGAGATTTCACAAAATCTTACGCTATTGCAGTATTTCCCTATAGTTTGGACAGCTGTACATGTCGTTGGCGTACATGCTGGCTTATCTCCTTGTAACATACATGTTGCCATATGGCAACATGATAGATCCGGAAAATGATATGTCCTGAGGTGAAAAATGAGATCTCGTACTTTCCAAAATGAGATGTCAGCGAAAATAAGGAGATATCCGTCCATCTATCATTTTTGATCTTAGGACAACTCATTTTTTAGGGATATGTCATTAATTGGCGTGATATGTCATTGCTTGGTTATGACTTGTCATCGTTCAGTACCTGCCCCAGCACGTCCGGGCGTGTTCGGTGATGTCCTCATGACATCATTAGGTTATTTTTGGCTGCGCAATAGAATAGGCGTGTGTTGCACGTTTCCTGTGCAGTTTTTTGTGCTAGAAACAGCTAGACTAAGGAGAAGCGTCAAATAGTGAAGCAGAAAGAGGTATTTTTATTTTCTTCCTCCAAAATCTCTTTCTTTTCATGGGAAAAATAATCGAACGCTGGGTTCTTCTAAATGTAGTTTTGAATCCCGGTTTAAAGTGTCAGCTCTGAATTTTGTTCGCAAGAGGCCTCTGTTACTTTTGGGAGGGCGCAGCGTTTTAGAATTGCTGGAATCGCCTCGTTCTAGGTAGGTAACTATTAATCAATTATTATTCGTCATCCCTAAATAAATTAATTATTCATCAACGTTCTGTTCGTTAGGGCTTAACTGACTTTTAGGGCTCCCTCCCAATCTGCTAAAACAAACCCAAAGCGTCAAAAGCAGTGTTTACTTCGTGATAGACACCCCGAAAGTCATTAGGAAAGCCGAAAACTGCATCACAATTAAAGCTAGGACAGCTAATCGTCCGCCGAATGAAGTCCAGAGCTTGGGTTGCCAGTCAGAAACTCTGCTAAACCAAACCTAAAGCGCGAAAGCAGTGTTTACTTCGTGATAAACACCCCAAAGGCCATTAGGACAGCCGAAAACTGCTTCAAAAATAAGCTAGGACAGCCAATACAGTCAAAAACTGCGTCAGAAATAAGCTGGACGGACAACTAACATAGCCAAATGACAAACTAATTTCATCAGGACATGTCATGATTTTCTTCCGAAATGTTATCATTTTCTTCGGACATGTCCAAAAAAAACGGATATGTCCATCTATATTTTATGACATATCATAGAATTTTCACTTTACGATAGGTAAAGTTTCACTTTACGATATGTCACAAAAGTGAAGTGACATGTCACTTTTGGCGGTGTGTCACAAGGAGCTATACTGCACACAACCACCAAGATTACACTGAAATCACACTAAGATTTACCACGATTTCACTAAGATTTCGCAGGATTGCACTAAGATTTACTGAGATCACACTGAGATTTCACAAAATCTCACTGCTATTGCAGTATTTCCCTATATATCTGACAGTCGCGTATATAGCTGGTGTATATATAGCACCAACACATCACATATAGCATTAAGATTTACCTAGATTTCACTAAGACTTTGCAAGTTTGCATTACGATTTCGCAAGATTGCACTAAGATTTACTGAGACGACATTGAAATTTCATAAAATTTTACTGCCATTGCGCCATTTCCCTATATTTTGGTCTGCTGTACATGTTGTTGGCGTACACGCTGGCAAAATATTGGACACAAACACAAAGATTACACTGAGATTTACTGAAATCACACTGAGATTTGCCAAGATTTCACCGGTATTTCCCTATATTTTGGCATGCTGTATATTATTCTGCTGGCACATGAAAAGCCAGCATATATGCCATCGACATGTACAGCAGACCAAAATATAGGGAAATAGGGAAACACAGGCGAAATAGCGTGAGATTTTGTGAAATCTTGATGCAAACTTGCGAAATCTTAGTGAAATCTAAGTAAATCTTAGTGCTATATGTCAAGTGTTGGTGCTATATAGCCCATATATACGCCATCGATATATACAGCTGTCCAAACTATAGGGAAATAGCGCAATACCAGTGAAATACCTGTAAAGATCGCAAAATCTTCAGTAAAGATCCCTAAATCTTTGTGCAGAGCGCCCAAAGATCGATAATCTTAGTGAGATCTTTGTAATCCTAGGGTCGGGAATGTGAATCTCGAAATCCTGAGGGTTTTTCACGAATTGCAGCCAGATTGGATGTTTGAGCGTTTATTCTAAACGTGTTTTATTTTTATATTTTATATTTAATTATATTTGGTTTATTTTCACATTTATTTACAAATTTATTTTCACATTTATTTTCTAGCAATTGTTAATTTTAATTTTGTTTTCAAATTCGAACTTTGTGCTGAAACTTCCACCAAATCCTGAAGGGGGCAATTTGAATTTCCCGCCTAAAAATAACCCAAATTCACAACCAAAAGTTTTCCAACCAAATTTCACAAAAAACCTAACCCACATTTTGCAGCCATAAATTTCAAAACGAACACCGAATTTCTGAACCCACCCCAGATTTTGCAACTGAAAAAGTGCTCAACCAAATTTCACAACCAAAAAACCCACCCCAGATTTTCCAACCCAAAAATTCCAAACCAAACGTCAAATTTCTGAACGCAACTTGTGTCAGAGCTGGAGGGGCAGCGCTGGAGAAGAGTGTGTCAGAGCTAGGCGTGCAAATTTTCCAACCAAAACTTTGTGTCAGAGCTGGGGGTGCAAATTTTCCAACCAAAATCTCAAACACAGAATTTCCCAACCGAAACAAAACTCTGAGAAGCAATTTTCCTGCCAAAATCAAACCCAAATTCTGAGGGGGGCAGTGTTGAAATCTGGAGGGGCAGAGCTGGAGAAGAGTGCGTCAGAGATGGGGGTAGTGGCATATCCAGGATATTGGAAAGGGGGGTGTAAAATTTTGAAAGTGGCTAGTTCGGCAGCTGCCCAACCAGGGTAAGAAAATTTAGCAAAAACGCGCTTAAAACGCATTCCGAGTTTAAAATTAACAGAAATTACAAGTTTTAGTAGTTTATAGTGGCCTGGTTGGGCTTCTGCCCGAGACTTCAAAAACGCATTTAGAAGGCATTCTGAGCACTAAATAGACAGTTTTCGGCTGTCCTAATGGCCTTTGGGGTGTTTATCACGAAGTAAACACTGCTTTCGCGCTTTAGGTTTGGTTTAGCAGAGTTTCTGACTGGCAACCCAAGCTCTGACTTCATTCGGCGGACGATTAGCTGTCCTAGCTTTAATTGTGATGCAGTTTTCGGCTTTCCTAATGACTTTCGGGGTGTCTATCACGAAGTAAACACTGCTTTTGACGCTTTGGGTTTGTTTTAGCAGATTGGGAGGGAGCCCTAAAAGTCAGTTAAGCCCTAACGAACAGAACGTTGATGAATAATTAATTTATTTAGGGATGACGAATAATAATTGATTAATAGTTACCTACCTAGAACGAGGCGATTCCAGCAATTCTAAAACACTGCGCCCTCCCCAAAAGTAACAGGAGGCCTCTTGCGAACAAAATTCAGAGCTGACACTTTAAACCGGGATTCAAAACTACATTTAGAAGAACCCAGCGTTCGATTATTTTTCCCATGAAAAGAAAGAGATTTTGGAGGAAGAAAATAAAAATACCTCTTTCTGCTTCACTATTTGACGCTTCTCCTTAGTCTAGCTGTTTCTAGCACAAAAAACTGCACAGGAAACGTGCAACACACGCCTATTCTATTGCGCAGCCAAAAATAACCTAATGATGTCATGAGGACATCACCGAACACGCCCGGACGTGCTGGGGCAGGTACTGAACGATGACAAGTCATAACCAAGCAATGACATATTCACGCCAATTAATGACATATCCTAAAAAATGAGTTGTCCTAAGATCAAAAATGATAGATGGACGGATATCTCCTTATTTTCGCTGACATCTCATTTTGGAAAGTACGAGATCTCATTTTTCACCTCAGGACATATCATTTTCCGGATCTATCATGTTGCCATATGGCAACATGTATGTTACAAGGAGATAAGCCAGCATGTACGCCAACGACATGTACAGCTGTCCAAACTATAGGGAAATACTGCAATAGCGTAAGATTTTGTGAAATCTCAGTGCGATCTTGGGAAAACTCAGTGTAATCTTGGTGTTATCTGGCATATGTGTGTGCGATATAAATAAGCCAATATACCGGTGAACTACCTGTAATGATCGCCAAATCCTCAGTAAAGATAGCTAAATCTTTGTGCAGAGCACCAGAAGATCGATGATCTTAGTGAGATCTTTGTAATCCTAGGGTCGGGAATGTGAATCTCGAAATCCTGAGGGTTTTTCACGAATTGGCAGCCAGATTGGATGTTTTTGAGCGCCGATTCTAAACGTGTTTTATTTTTATATTTTATTTTTAATTATAGTTGTTTTTAAGAATTTATTTTCACATGTATTTTCTAGCAATTGTTAATTATAATTTTGTTTTCAAATTAAAACTTTCCGCTGAAACTTCCACCAAATTCTCAGGGGGGCAATTTGAATTTCCCGCCAAAAACAAATCCAAATTCACAACCAAAAATTTTCCAACCAAATTTCACAAAAAAACCCAACCCACATTCTGCAGCCATAAATTCCAAAACAAACACCAAATTTCTGAACCCACCCCAGATTTTGCAACCGAAAAATTTCACAACTGAAAAAGTGCTCAACCAAATTTCACAACCAAAAAACCCAACCCAGATTTTGCAACCAAAAAGTTCAAACGAAACGCCATATTTGTGAATGGAGCTTCTGTCAGAGCTGGAGGGGCAGAGCTGGAGAAGAGTGTGTCAGAGCTGGGGTGCAAATTTCCGCAACCAAAACTTTGTTTTAGAGCTCGGGGTGCAAATTTTCCAACCAAAATCTCAAACACCAAATTTCCCAACCAAAACAAAATTCTGAGAAGCAATTTTGCTGCCAAAAACAAACACAAATTCTGAGGGGGCAGTGTTGAAATCTGGAGGGGCAGAGCTGGAGAAGAGTGTGTCAGAGCTGGGAGTGCAAACATCAACACTTATCTAGACCGTTTAGACATTTAACTTTAATAACCCGTCTGGCCGGGTTGGTAAGACTGCCCGAGCAAAAGTTTTGATTTCCCACCAAAACAAACACAAACGCTGAGGGGGCAGTGTTGAAATCTGGAGGGGCAGAGCTGGAGAAGAGTGTGTCAGAGCTGGGAGTGCAAACATCAACACTTATCTAAACCGTTTAGACATTTTACTTTAATAACCCGTGTGGCCCGGTTGGTAAGACAGCCGAGCAAAAGTTTTGATTTCCCACCAAAAACACAAATTCTGAGGGGGGCAGTGTTGAAATCTGGAGGGGCAGAGCTGGAGAAGAGTGTGTCAGAGCTGGGAGTGCAAACATCAACACTTATCTAGACCGTTTAGACATTTAAGATACATTTTGCGAGAAAGTCAGCTTTGGTGACGAAGAGACGGGGCAAGCAGGGTCATCTCACGGATCCGGCTGATATTTATATCTCTTAAAATAGAGCACAGTCGAAGACCAACGGTGCATGCCCGGCCACCAGCAACCCCCTGGAACCGGAGCTACACCCCCTCAAAGTTGGGTCGGCAGCAATTTTCAGGCTCATTTTAATAGCTCTGACACCCTCCATTCAAACGATCACCCTTCATTCGTTTCTTAAGCTAGGATCCCGACTCGCATATGGTTTTGTAGCTGTTCCAATGGCCTTTCATATTCTGGTACTCCCGTTTCCAGATCCTAGCTGGTTACCGAGATCTTCACCGAAAACTGCGAAATTGCCGCAAAATGCCACTCCGTTTTTTTTTCGAAAAATCTTTATAACTTTTTGTGCAAAGGCCCTGCCAAGCTAATGTTTTAACAAATGTTAGGCATGAGTTGGCCAAACAAAATGAGCGCACTAAAGTGTGCTGTATAGGGGGGGGGTGTATGGGGGGTGTTTGGCCTCTTAAAGGTGTGCGAAAAAATTTTTTTCTGCAAAGCTTAGTGGTTAGCATACTGTTATATGCAGTTTTGTGTGCTGAGTTCGAAAATGCATTCAGTTTAGCTAGACTCGCTCTGGATCGGGAGAAATTGGCGTCCAAAGTTGAGACCAACCCTATTTCTTGAGTGGCACTACTCGCTAGTATGACCATTAAACGCGGTGCAAAGCAGTTTTTCTTATGTAGTTTTTGCTGCTGATTCCGAAAATAACTTTATTTTTGCTCTACGTTGCCTAGTGTTGAAGATATCGGCATTTTCATGATTTGGGAAGAAAACGGCTGCACTTGTTATAACATGCTCGTTTGAAAGGTGACTCAATTCAGTCGCATGTAGGGTACACAGCCATCAAATTTATATCACCTAATGCAGTTTTTGCCGCTGATTAGGAAAATTACATCTGTTTTTCAACCTGACCGCTCCTGAACGATTTATGTAATTTTTATGCCCTGGTACTCAGACAATAAGTTATCTGTCAAATATAGACATAACGTGGTATCTATCTGGTGCAGTTTTTTCCGCTGATTCAGAATATCATCATGGTTTTGCGCTACGGCCAGTCCGTCGCAAGTTATGGACCTCTGAAGTTTCATTAAGAAACATGCTGTGAGAAGCTGTAATCCTGAAATAAATGTTCAGCATTCATGCATTTCTGAAGGGAACCTTTTGTCAGTCAATAGTGTACCCGACCTATTTTGACCCGCTGAGTTCAAAAATGACCTTTGTTCTTCTCTACTGCTGTTCAATTTCGAGATATTACTGATCAAACAAAATTTGCATTAATATTCATATATCTCCAAAAGGAGTAATTATAGACGAAAACAAACGCCATTTTTGAACTCAGCGGATCAAAGTAGGTCGGGTAGACTATTGGCTGACAAAAGGTTCCCTTCAGAAATGCATGAATGCTGAACATTTATTTCAGGATTACGGCTTCTCACAGCATGTTTCTTAATAAAATTTCAGAGGTCCATAACTTGCGACTGAGTGGCCGTAGCGCAAAACCATGATGATATTCTGAATCAGCGAAGAAAACTGCACCAGATAGATACCATTTTATACCCAGATTTGACAGATAACTTATTGTCCGAGTACCAGGGCATAAAAACTACAAAGTCGCTCAGGAGCGGTCAGATTGAAAAACAGATGTAATTTTCGTAATCAGCGGCAAAAACTGCATTAGGTGATATAAATTTGATGGCTGTGTACCCTACATGCGACTGAATTGAGTCACCTTTCAAACAAGCATGTTATAACAAGTGCAGCCGTTTTCTTCCCAAATCATGAAAATGCCGATATCTTCAAAATTAGGCAACGTAGAGCAAAAATAAAGTTATTTTCGGAATCAGCAGCAAAAACTACATAAGAAAAACTGCATTGCACCGCGTTTAGCTTCTTGTAACACACCGAATTATGACATGTCACCAGTGTTTTGAGACTCATACAAAAATTCGCATGACATGTGAGTCCAGTTTTTTAAGAGTACTCACAAATCAAGGTGTCATAAACTGTCTGATGTCATAATTGGGTGATGACATGTCATGGAAAATATGACAGCTGTCATAAATGAGCATTTGCAGAACCAGATTGAGAGTTGTCATGGTAGGCATGACATGTCATGTACATAGTATTTTGATCGATAGAAATTGCCTGAGTCACGTAATCCGCATACTGTATCTAAATTATTTCAACTACATATTTCAGGTAATCGTGCGTTTCGATTTTTCTGCCTCTTCCAAACAAGGACTTGTCGGCTTGCACTCTGTGGATATATTTCTAAGGCAACGGCTATCTTTATCGAGCATATCTCCTTTGGTATCTAATGCGATTGAGTAGGAAAGAAAGTAGAACATGGTAAAGGTGCAAATTTTATTGCTGAAAGATGGCAATTAACTTTATTTTATTCCGTACAATTTGGGTTAGACCTCTGCCAATCCCAACCTACCGCATGCATCAACCTCAAGCAGACTTAGTTTCTCGCCCACCCCAAAAAGACACGGTACAATTAGGTCTACCGCAAGCAAGTTACGTGATAGATGTAACAGGGGTCTGGGGTCGGCCCCCCACCCGGCTTAGGCCAGACGCCCCCCAGGAGACGATCTTTCCGACTCCCCCTCCAATTTTTTTGGCAAGTAATTTATTGATAAAATTTTTGCCATTTTTGGCAATTTCAGACACAAAAATTGCCAAAATCGTCTGCAAACCGGCACTTTTTAGCTGTATTTCAGCCCAAATTAGTGATTTTTGATGATTTTTAGCTCACAAATTGCGATTTTTGAGCGTTTTTTAGTGCCCAATCCCCCTCCCAAAATTTGGCTCAGACCCCCAAACCCCCTCCCCCTTCGGCGGATGATCTGTTACATGTATGAAGCAAGTTATCAGATTATCAAAGCTATTTAAAGCTAACAACAGCTATTTTAGCTGAATGAAAAAGACAAACAAAGACAAAGAAATATTTTTTGCAAATTCGTCTTTTAGTGGAAAGAACCTTTTATTCCTCCTACTCAACGCTAGTTTATTACCATTGATAAACAACATCAAACAAGCAGATTGAAGAGCGTGTATTCTTTTTCCTAATCGACGTCAAAATGCGGCAAAAAATTGGTAAGACAACTCTCAAACCAGATGACAGCTAGAAGCTATCATTGGTTGTCATTCTCAATTATTACATGTCATGCAAATTATGACAGCTGTCATGGAGCCCTCCGAATTGAGACCAAAATTTTGATGACATGTCATGAATTTTTGAGAGTTGTGAGGCAAGTTTTTAAGACTCTTAAAAAAAACGCATGACATGTCATGTGAGCAAGCTGTCATACCCAAATGGCACGTGGTGTGTTACAAGAAGTTAATGGTCATACTAGCGAGTAGTGCCACTCAAGAAATAGGGTTGGTCTCAACTTTGGACGCCAATTTCTCCCGATCCAGAGCGAGTCTAGCTAAACTGAATGCATTTTCGAACTCAGCACACAAAACTGCATATAACAGTATGCTAACCACTAAGCTTTGCAGAAAAAAATTTTTTCGAACACCTTTAAGAGGCCAAACACCCCCCCATACACCCCCCCCCTATACAGCACACTTTAGTGCGCTCATTTTGTTTGGCCAACTCATGCCTAACATTTGTTAAAACATTAGCTTGGCAGGGCCTTTGCACAAAAAGTTATAAAGATTTTTCGAAAAAAAACGGAGTGGCATTTTGCGGCAATTTCGCAGTTTTCGGTGAAGATCTCGGTAACCAGCTAGGATCTGGAAACGGGAGTACCAGAATATGAAAGGCCATTGGAACAGCTACAAAACCATATGCGAGTCGGGATCCTAGCTTAAGAAACGAATGAAGGGTGATTGTTTGAATGGAGGGTGTCAGAGCTATTAAAATGAGCCCGAAAATTGCTGCCGATCCAACTTTGAGGGGGTGTAGCTCCGGTTCCAGGGGGTTGCTGGTGGCCGGGCATGCACCTTTGGTCTTCGACTGTGCTCTATTTTAAGAGATATAAATATCAGCCGGATCCGTGAGATGACCCTGCTTGCCCCCTCAAAGCTGACTTTCTCGCAAAATGCACCTTAACTTTAATAACCCGTTTGGCCCAGTTGGTAAGACTGCCCGAGCAAAAGTTTTGATTTCCCGACAAAACAAACACAAATTCTGAGGGGGGCAGTGTTGAAATCGGGAGGGCAGAGCTGTTGCGGTGGATCGGTGGATGAAGAGTTGGGTTGGGATTCTTTCCCTTTTATTTGGGAGCAGTAACAACAATAACAATTAGGATTGAGTTCGTCTCAGTGGATCGTAGGTCACCACTGATGACAACAGTTGGGATTGCAAGATATCAATGGATCTTAAGTCACCAGAGATATCAACAGGGGCACGTGTTGCACCAAAGTAACAATGGATTTGGGCACTTCCTACCTTCAAGTAACAATGGATACACAATGACCGGGCTGGGCCCTTATATAGTTCAACAGAAAATTCTAGAAACTTCTAGAGCATGACAATGCACACGCCTATACATACAGTATAGATAAAAAAAATGTCCCATCGCTTTTTCGGCCTTCACTCAAACGTTTCGTTCTCAGTCACTTCTTTACCGATTTAGCTCAAATTTTCAGCAAAAATTAACAACATGGTTGGCTAAATATTCTACAAGTCTGGTGCCAAAATTCCGACTCATACTGGTTTTATGACCCGAAAACAAGGAATGAGGGTGGTCCACGCAAATTTATTTTTTTCGGTAATACAAGGAGTACAGTCCTGAAACTTGCAGGAATGATTGATGTTGCTATTGGGCATAACATACTAAGCGGGCAGCCCTGTAGCTCAAAGGGCACTAAAATGGGGGAATTTCAAAAACATGAGTGAAAATCCCATAGTTAAGAAATCTGCACCTTCTAGAATCAAAGCACTGAATCTGTTGTTAATCAACATAGATTGTAGCAGGAAGTTCGACAAATAAATGAACCTGATATTTAAGCCATAGCCAAGAAAAGTCATATTTCGTCATGTTTTTGAAATTCCCCCATTTTAGTGCCCTTTGAGCTACAGGGCTGCCCGCTTAGTATGTTATGCCCAATAGCAACACCAATCATTCCTGCAAGTTTCAGGACTGTACTCCTTGTATTACCGAAAAAAAATAAATTTGCGTGGACCACCCTCATTCCTAGTTTTCGGGTCATAAAACCAGTATGAGTCGGAATTTTGGCACCAGACTTGCAGAATATTTAGCCAACCTTGTTGTTAATTTTTGCTGAAAATTTGAGCCAAATCGGTAAAGAAGTGACTGAGAACGAAACGTTTGAGTGAAGGCCGAAAAAGCGATGGGACATTTTTTTTATCTATACTGTATAACGTATAGAAAATTCTAGAAAGCCACGCCCACCAACCAATCGGAAGCGAGGCACAGAATGTTCTAGAAACAAAATGGCACTTCTATACTTTCTACATGGAATATTCTAGAACAATAATTCGGCACGCGCGATAACTTTGTAGTAAAGTGACGTCATCAGTAGAGTGCGAACTGGTATTGGGTATTGGGTATTGGGTGTATTGGGGTGTTTTCCAGGTATTGGGTATTGGGTATTGGGTATGCTAATAGTGAAAGCCGGTCACCGAACAAAATGATCACATTTCTTTTTACTGCCATTTCCGCAAATTTTGACCAAATAGGCTGAAATTTGGATCGTAGGTGGCACAATCCGGGGAATTTTATGTGTTAAAGTTTGGTGCACTAGGCTTGACTCATTCCCGAGGAATTTAAAAAAATGTGAAATTTGGTAATTTCAATAGTGAAAGCCGGTCACGAAAAATGGAAACATTTCCTTTTCCTGTATCTTTTCTAATTTTTGTCGGAATTGGATGAAATTTGGAGTGTAAACGCAGAAGTTCAGGGTAATTCGTGTGGAAAAAGTTGACGCATGAACTCCAACGCTATCGTTAGGGTTTAGGCGATAATGTAATATAACGTTTTTTCGGTGACCGGCTTTCGCTACTGAAATTACCAAATTTCACTTTTTTTGAAATTTCTCGAGAATTAGTCAAGCCTAGTGCACCAAACTTTAATACATAAAATTCCCCGAATTTTGGCATCTATGGTCCAAATTTCAGTCTATTTGGCCAAAATTTACGGAAATGGCAGTAAACAGAAATGTGATCATTTTTTGAGACACCCTGTACAATAAAGAGTACTACTCCCCTCCCTTCTTATATGCTCGTGTCTTTCACGACAAGAGCTGGAGAAGAGTGTGTCAGAGCTGGGAGTGCAAACATCAACACTTATCTAGACCATTTAGACATTTAACTTTAATAATCCATGTGGCTCGGTTTTATAAGACTGCGGCCTCGAAAGCAAAAGGTACAAAGTTCGAAACCCGCCTGAGCAAAAGTTTTGATTTCCGGCCAAAAACAAACACAAATTCTGAGGGGGGCACTGTTGAAATCTGGAGGGGCAATTTGAATTTCTTGCCAAAATCAAACCCAAATTCTGAGGGGGGGCAGTGACGTAGTAAGCCCTGATCTTAAGAGAGAGGTCTGTCTTAAGACAGACCTCTGTCTTAAGATCACTGGGAGGAGCAATGACGTAATCTCTGATTACGTCACTGCACCCCCAGCCACCCGGGCCTTGCTACTCATGGAGCATGTTGATTAGATTGTTCAGCCTCTTGCCTGCCAGGTAAAGGTAAAGTCGTGTTGAGGAGGTAGGTCAGAGTCATCAGCCCCCTTTGCCTCCATCTGTCTGTGAGTGTATACGAATTTAATGTGAGAATGAATGGAAATTAGCCATAGTCAGCCATGGTAATTTGCTACACAGTACACAAGTGTGTTCAGAAGCATCCTGAGTTTTGCAAGATTACTGCCAGAATGTTAGGGTCGGCCAAGAAAGGCTGGCTGCCTGAAGCAGCTAATCGTCTGAACCTGAGCACTGGGGATATCGTTGGTGAAGTAGAGCGCCAGATCATCATGGAACTGGGCATTCGAGTAGCAACGACAGATAGGAGATTGGCAACCATTCTTCCCAGATACACAGCCAATGCAATCCGAAACAATTCGGTTAAACTATCTTCGGTCAAGAAGAAATGCCGGGCGAGTGGTTATAATTTTGCGATGCCCTTTCAGTTAAGATTTTTCTCAAACATTCAGTTCTCTCAGTCTTCTGAGAGTCAGTTTGTCGAACTGGCCTTCTGCCCTCCAGCGTTGTGCAAAGCAAGAGGTCATGGGTCAAATATGTTCATAGAACTTGAAGTGCTTGGACAGAAAATCGATACTCCTGCAGCTTACAGCAGCTTAACAGCAGTTGACATAATACTGGCTGGCAGACATGTTGACCACACTGAGCACAGCAGGTAAACTGCATATTCTTTTCAGAGCCATCCGATCACAGCACACAACTTCCGAGTGGATTCACGTCCAAATGGGCCTGGGTCGTGCCATGGATTTCAATAATTAGTGCACGTTTTTGGTAGCAGATCATTTAAAACTGCGATGCGCCAAGTCTAAGCCCGATCGTAGTGGATTTGCTGGCCCTCTTTGCCTCAGTTTTAACCAGTGTCCCGCGAAAGTTCAATAATTTGAGGTCAAATCAAAAACTCTGAAACCTGGGTCTTATTCCTTTTTTCCAATGAAGATTCATGCACCAATCATTTCAGCATTTTAGACTTTCAAACAAAAGTTTTACCTTAAAAACCTGAAATTTTGGCCATTTTATTTAAAATTTTTCTGACTACAAATTCACTACTGACTCCGACTACATATTCAAATTCGAGATTTTTCGAGACTACTAACTAAGACTACAAGTTATTTTTGGCGATTTTAGAGACTACTAACTATGACTACAATTTAAAATTTGCAAAAGAAATAGGTCTAGTTGTGCACTAAAAAACGCTCAAAAACCGCAATTCTTCGGCTAACAATCGTCAAAAATTGCTAATTTGGGCTGAAATACAGCCAAAAAGTGCTGTTTTACAGTCCACTTCGGCAATTTTTGCGTCTGAAATTGAAAAAAATCGCAAAAATTTCCTCAACAAATTACTGGTAAAAAATACCCAAAGGGGGTCGTAAAATCGTCCTGGGGGGTCCCGTCCGGGAGGTCTGGCCTAAGTCAGGGTGGGCTGCAGACCCAGACCCCAGACCCCATGTTACGTGTATGCCACGGGGTGCAGGTGGCTGCACCTCCGTTGCAGTAGAGGTAGGAAAAAAATTTGAAAAATAAGAGAAACGAATGAATATTATATGCGTTTTTAAGGCTAATTTTGCATAATTTTCTTTCCCTGGCCCAACCAGGGACTGCACCCCTCTGCAAAATCCTGGGAACCGGAGTTTTTCATCTATAAGACCCCTCCGGTTATAATACCTGGGTCTTATAACTGGGTTTCTTTTCCAATTATAAGGGGCCATCCATAAACGACGTCGTTCCAAAATCCCGATTTTTCGGACCCCATCCCCCCAAAATCGCCTTGCGTCGTTTTTTGGGGACCCCCTCGCCCTACGGCGACATCGTTTTCGGTTTACTCCCCCTCTTTGATAATAGGGCAGTACATACAGTACTGTGTCATGTTTTCTTGTTAGCACACAGCGCAATCAATAGAATAAATCCTTACAACCACTCTGGGAAGCTTTTCTGTATGTATGTAGAAACCTTTGACAGAATGTGCATAATTCAAAAATAATGCATCTAAGTACTCTAAAATTCCGAAAAAAGCGATGTCGTTTTTTGCAACCCCTCGCCCTCCTGGTACATCGTTTATCGTCGCATTTCAACTGCCCCCTACCCCCCCCCCGCTGGAACGACGTCGTTTATGGACGGCCCCTAAGACCCGGGTCTTATAGCAGGTGGTCAGAAAGCAGGGTCTGTCAGGGGGCATTTTCGAGTTAAAGACCCGAATCTAAGCTCAGAAAGGTGTGTTTTCGTGTATATTTTTACCAGATAAGGGGGCGTTCAAAAATGACGTAATCGATTTTTGCCCATTTTTCGACCCCCCTCCCCCTTGTCATCAGTTGTCATCATTTTCCAAACCCCCCTCTAAAAGCTAAAAAATGACGTCACTTTTTTCCAACTTCCCCCCCCCCCGAATTTGCAAAAATTCCTGCATTCAAATGAGAAAATTTTGGGACAATAGCTCTTAGATTCTTCTAATTATTCTTCTAAATTCTTCTAGATTTTCCAGTATTTAGAAACAGCTTGTTTTTAGAAGATTTTTCGTTATTTTTAAGAACATCAAAGAAAAAAATTCGAAAATCTACTAATTTGTTACAATTCAGTGAAAAAACCCAGCTACGCAGTTAATAAATATGAACTACATGTATTGAAAATAGTAAGGTATCCAAGTAAGGTAAGTGTAGTGTACGTTAGGTACATACAGTAGGTACACCTTTTTGGTGGAATTAGAAAGAAAAACCTGTCAAAAATAAGAGAAAAGAAAATATTCTTTACTAAAGGTGTCCAAATAGAGCCCTGCGCATGATGCCTCTTTTCACGGTCTGGCCTGGAATATCAAATTTCGAGTCCGCCCTACTGTTGATCGGGTATACCCATACCCATACCCGAAACTGGGTATTTTTGAGTAAAACTACCTGAAATCGGGTATACCCATACCCGGGTACTTTTTGAAATACCCATACCCGGGTATACCCGATTTTTTGAAAAATACCGGGTATTTGAATGGGTATTTTTTATAAAAAATAGCGCAAACATGCCCGCTAATTTCTGTATAAACTGCAAAAATTCTCTCAAGCAAGTGTTGGATAGAATTATGGCTTTTGTCTAGTGGCGTACCCAGGGGGTGTAGGGTGTGTACACCCCCTTTGCGTGGAGGTAGGGCGGAAGAGTTAGACAAAGATAAGAGAACTGAATTAATTATGTACTAAAACTGTCTAATTTATGCTCAGAATACCTTTTAGATGCATTTTCGAAGGCTAAATTTTCAAAAATTTCTCACCCTGGTCGGGCAGAAGCCCAACCAGACCACTTTAAACTACTAAAACTTGTAATTTCTGTCAATTTTAAGCTCAGAATTGCTCACGTTTTTGAAGGCTAATTTTGCGAAACTTTCTTGCCCTTGTTGGGCAACGGCATAACCAGGCAACTTTAAAATTTTACACCTCCTCTGCAAAATCCTGGGTACGCCACTGCTTTTGCCATACATCACACTCTTCATGCATGGGCTGGAAAAATGAGTTGGGGGTAGTTAAAATCCGAAAATTTGTGAGTCAGCCTACCGATATGGTGGGAGGTGGCAGCAATTTTGGTGGGTGCGCCCACGTCCAGGAACAAAACATATTCTATGCATTGATGTATGGCATAAAACACGGTATTTGACCGAAAATGCATTATTTTTACAATGTAGTACATACAGTGCATAAAAATCTTTTCCATACAGTTTAACTGGCTTCTCGCCTCTCGTCTACTTCTAATAAAAATTGAACGTCTATTTTTGTTAGCCCTTTGAGGATAAGTACTGTCTACTTAGGCTACTGTAGTAATTTAGTTGGACTTTAATTTTGAAGGTTTAATTACAAGGCATTTCATCTGTTTGTTGATCCTGAGGGAGGTACTGCATTGTCAGCAATCTAGAATTTCTATATGCAACTCTGTACTATGTGGTTGACTCTGTCTGTATCACAAAGAAATATTTTGAAATCACTCCTGAAAGCTGATTTAGCTGTTTCGCCAATGTTATCTACCAAAATGGTTTGTAGTTTTCGAAAATTCCCTTAACTGGTCCAGTAACTGTAAAATAAACCTAGGGGTTACTACATTAGCAGTTGGGTACATAATTTCTGTTTAAATGGCATATTTTAAAATAAATTAGTCTAGCATCACAATTACCTATTAAAATTTGACATTTTTAGGGAATTTCGAAATTTTAATGAAAAAATACCCGATTTATACCTGATACCCGGGTATTTTTAAAATACCTACCCATACCCATACCCGGGTATGGGTATTTTAAAAAATACCTACCCATACCCATACCCAATTCAAACTCAAATACCCATAGCAACAGTAGTCCGCCCAGATGACATTTTGCGCTGGACGGCCTGGCCCGGTTTCGGGAGAGCTAAACTCGCCGAAAAATCTTGCAAAATCACTTGTGCGAGAACTATGTACAGTACAGTACATACAAAACAAACATTTCTAATGACGCAACAAACATATACAAAAAACAGATTTAAAGAAAAACTTGTTTTGGCTAAAGTAGATCCTAGATTTTAAAAAAATTCCCCAATCCATCCCGGGCAGGCTCCAAATCAAACAACCCAGCCAAAATTCTCTGCCGGGCGGCCTGTGCAGGGCTCTAATGATGACCAGAATGCGTTTTAAATGCGTTTTTGAAACTTGATTTTTCAAAATTTTCTCGCCTTTGTTGGTCAGGATCCCAACCAGGCCTCCTCATACTACTAAAACTGTTAATTTTAAGCTATGAATGCTTTCAAATGCGTTTTTGAAGGCTAATTTCTCAAAATTCCCCTATATGACAAAAGTGACATCATCATTGGCCGAACCCCCCCTTGTCATCGATTGTCATCATTTGGCAAACCCCCCTCCCCCCTAACCGATGACGTCATTTTTGAAGGCCTCCTAACTAAAGAATATGGAGTTTTTGTACTCATATCGTTGAAGAATCGTTCAAAAACCTTTGTAATCTTGGGAAAATTTTGATTTAAAAGGTTTAGATAGCTGCTGTAAGCAGATTGGAGCTTCTAGGTACTGTTGCTAAGTAAATTTACTTGAAATATAAGTTAATTATAATTTACTTACCAAACAATTTACTTGTATTAGTAAATTTCTAAAAAAAATTAACAAAAATTATACTTATAATTTACTTAAGGCAAAAATTCACTTTTAATATAATTAAAATTATAATTTACTTACCAAATAATTTACTTGTATTAGTAAATTTCTAAAAAATATAATTATAGTTATAATTATAATTTACTTAGCAACAGTACTTCTTGGTTGCCTAAGTTTTCAAAACTTGTTTAAAACTGAGCTGTTCAGACTTAAACGTACAGTCAGTTGTTGCGAAGATCAAAACCAGTGTATTTCATGCTTTTCATGCAGAACATCGAGTTTTAATTGTAAAATATAGATTTACCACCCATAAGACCCTGATCTTATAACTGGTGCAAAAATGCGACCCCAAATTTAGTCATTTTCCGGTTATAGACCCGGTCTTATAGGTGGAAAACTGCGGTACACCACTACTGGCTGGTTTCCAATTATGTTAAGTGTCTCTGCGTAAGAAAACGGGCCAACTAGCAAGTCAAAAAAATTCAACATCACCTTGTATTTGTAGAATAGATATTCTAGATCAGTTTTTGATGAGAAAAACGAATCTAACGTACAATTTCGCTATCCCGATTTGCACAGCAGTTATGGAGGGGGAACGTTTAGAGTTAAGGAAACATTTTTCTTCCGAATTTATGGGATTGAACAGCTTTATCTTATTATAACGGGGTTGCTGAATCTCGTGATGCCTTTCGTTAGGGAGAACCTCAAAAAGTGCGAGTTTCTAGCACTTCAAAATTTCAATCTCATTTATCTCAATACGATAACCACATATGATAACATAAAATATGAAAAGAACAATGCTCACATTCAGCAAAATAGTTAATTATTCAATGCTCCATTAAGCTATGGATGCAATGAGTACACTGTTCATGTGGATGGTGTATTAGAAAACTTACATATTTTTCAGCATCATACTCCATCGTGTGCCATTACAGAGTAAGTGTACAGTTTGATGCATAGACAATTTAAAAAGTTGCAGCTGCTCCAAGCCTGAGCCAACGCGCCTCTGCCTAGCCAAGTGTGAGGTTGATTTGTATACGAGCTCTGACTGCCACTGCATACCATGGGGGCTCCAGGCCATCAACCAAACAGTGGCCCAGCGACCACTTTGCTCCATCGGTCAATGCCAGTTGGCAAAAGCCCTGCAAATATGTCAACACCAATGCCAGAAAGAAGTGGTGTCTGCTTGTACACCAGAGATATTTAGGACAAAGACAGCAGAACACGTTGATCGTTTAAATATTAATCAGCTGTACCAAAGCATGCCATCCATGTTTCGCAGAGAATTCGCTAACTTTTATGCGGTGACACTAGCGTTAAAGCAGGTAAGTTACTAGTTTATGAGTCAGTGTCTGAGTCCCGCGACCATCCCTGGTTCCCAAAAATCAGCTTACCTCTGTGAACCCCTAAGTCTGCAAATGTAAGATGCAGGGCTGTTGAATTGTTTTTTCCAAGGGGCTGGAAAAAAACTAAAACAGTCAGGCACTTAACGCCGTTTATGGTACCGGTACCTAGGGATGGGCATGAAAATTAATTTTTGTACTAGTACGAAAATTAAATCGAGGATTTTTAAATATCGTATCGAATAGGAATACGAAAAATAGAGAAATATTGAAACGAAAATTAAACGAATACGAAAATTAAATACAGCTAATACGAAAATTAATTTTCGTTACGAATTTTAGTTTACGTTTCACATATAGCTAGCAATAAATCAGCTGAATTATTAGCAACTTAAGGGATTCCAAACATACAAAAGCATTTTCACTGTAACAATGCAATGTCCAAAGCATTTTTGGGGTTGTCGAACAAGTATTATTGAAAGCATTTTTAACTTAGTTAACCCAAGGAACTTGTTCATCTTGCTGCAAGTACTGGCACTGTTTAGTACTAGAGATGCCCACACTTCATCCGGGGGGGGGGGGCCGGGCACACTTTTTGGCCCGCCGGGCCGGGCCGACCAGTTTAGCATAGTGGCCCGAAAATTTTGAAAGGTTGCACAAATTCAAGACTATGTACAAAATGGTACCAGTGTTTTTTTGCCAAAAACAGCTGTTATGCCAGGAAAATGCTGGTAAGACTTCTATTAACGTAAATTCAAAGCATTTGAAGCGAATTTAATCAGTTATTGTGCCTATTTCCTTTAAAAACTTGCTTGAGTTTTTTTCCGCATTTAAGTTTTTTCGGAAAAAAACGAGGAAAAAAACCGACCCAACAGTCCTGGGGTGATTCTGGCAACTTTTTTAAAAATGGGCCGGGCCGGGCCGAAAATTTCGGCCCGAGCGCATCTCTATTTAGTACAATCGCACATACAGTACACTTTCTTGAGTCGGTATTTTACACACACAACGCTTGACTGTCCACTTAGGGACAATCTCCTGGCTCAAAGCGCATACTACATAGGTACCTGCAATGAACGTGTATGTGCAATATAAGCATGCAGGTGATCAAAAATGAACGATCAAAACACGCTAAAGTTAGCGAGAAATCGAGCTCTACACAATTTGTGCATTCAGAACTGATACTTAAGGCTTATTTTAATGCTGAAAGGCCTAAACTGGGTCCCTACTTGCAGTCTAAAACCTACCGTGAAAATACGAAAATTAATTTTTGGGGAACAAAATGAAGTTGTATTGTCGTAACGAAAATTAATTTTCGTACTTGTATGAATACGAATTAGGCATTTTGATTTTCGTATCGACTAACGAATACGAAAATTAAAATGAGCAAATATTGATTTAACGAATACGAAATTCAAACGGATTTAATTTTCGTGCCCATCGCTACCGGTACCTAGGGTAGTGGTACCATATATGGTACCCCTACCCATGGCCATGGGTGCCGAATGGCCCGATGGTACGAAATCTGAACAGAGTGGTACCATATATGGTACCGGTACCTTATATGGTGCCATCGCAGGCCCGAAACGTGGGGGTGCCATTAGTGTGGGTTTGCATATTCAAATATACATATATGTACAAATTTGTATATATATACAAATGTTTTGGATATACATATACATATACATATTCAAACGGACTGCTGATGCAATATGCAATATACATATGCAAACAGACTTGATATACAAACGGTTTGTATATTTTCATTTGTATATTTTTGCAGTAAGTAGTTTAGCACATTTTGGCCACTTTTGTACGGTAATTACGTAAGATCTTTTTGCAGTTTCATCAGTTCTTTTTGTATTTTGAGCCTATGTCTTCAACTTTTCCAGAAGAATTTCTTAACCCTAAATAACATACCGTTTGTTTGGCTGTCGTGAAGTTTACGCACTTCACGACAGCCAAAAAAAATCACGACTTCGTTATCTTCACGACAGCCAAATTTTCCAGCATTTTTGCTTTTAGAAAGTTTGGACTCCTTAATCGGAGAACCCCCTATCCTGAGGCAGCCAAACCCTGACCCTACCTACCACACCGGACAGGAATTCAACCCAAATTTACTTCACGACAGCCAAATTTTTTGGCTGTCGTGAAGCCACTATAGTGGTGGGTAGGTTGCAAGGGGTTAAGTTTGCGGTTTAGCCTTTGACCGTATATTATTCATCTTCGTTTTAGAAGTACAGGGTGCGCCAAAAAACAACCCAGCAGATTTTTTGCTGTAGCAACCGCAAATCGCAAGCGATTTGAATGAATCTTTTTTAAATAAAAGATAAGTAAATTCTTGAAAGAATGATGAATCGCTTATTAAGATAGCCTGCTTAGTTCCTGAGATATTTGCCCTCAAAGTCAATACAGAGATTTTGGCAGTGAACAAGAGTGATAAACACAACCCAGCAGATTTTTTTCTTTTGTAACCATGAATCTTATCCGATTTGAATGAATCCTTTTTTGACTGAAAGATTGATAAATTCTTCAAAGATTGGTGCAATTTTTATTGAGATTCACTGCTTACTTCTTGAGATATTTGCCCTCAAGGTCGAAACAGATTTTGGCAAAGAACAAGAGCGATTCCGTTGCACTTCATAATAAAGCAGATTCCTACTGCTGGAGGGCTAATGACACTTTACTGTTGAAGTAAACCCAGTTTCTGTGTCACCAGTAAAGCCTCCAATAGCCCTCAGCAGTAGCAGGAACCCGTTTTATTACGAAGTGCAGCAGAATAATAATAAATTCCTCTTGTTCACTGCCAAAATCACTGTGTTGATTTTGAGAGTGAATATCTCAGGAACTAAGCATAGTACATTAATAAACGTTACATCAGTCTTTCAAGAATTTATTTATCTTTCAATTAAAAAAGGATTCATTCAAATCGGTTGAGATTTGCGGTTGCTACAGCGAAAAGTCTAGTGGGTTGTTTTTTTTTGGCGCCCTGTATTTTGCAATGACTTTTGCTGTTTGTAACGAAAAAATGGAGTTGTATGCGCGCGCAACGACGAAATTGATAATCGAATCCCACACGTTTCCAATTTCGTTTCGTCACAGTTTTAAAGGTGTTATTATTTTTTCAGATGAACCCGTTCAGCCGTTCTCCCTACTGATGCGTAATAACGATTTCAGGCTATTTCTGCTTAAAACTATACCTACATAATATTATGTGCATATTACATACCTACATATTATGTACGAGCCTAGTAGGCCTGAATCGAAGACTAAAGCCAGAACCTAAGCCTTAACATACCTTTTAACCTAAAACTAAGGGGTGTACCTAAAGCGTAAGTTTGAATTTGTTGCTATATAGTATTTGAGTTTAAGCATATTCGCCTCCCAAGTACACCGAATACACAAGTGGACAGGCTCGGCCGGCGTGTAATAGCCCTTGTGGACTGAAGCCTAATCAACAAATTGTAAAAATTATGTTAGGTCGGCCTGTTTAGCAAGCTTTGTAAAATTATTCAAATCCTTGGCAGTTACAGTTTCATTATCAAGCGAGTTCCAAGGTCTCAAAACTCTTACGGCAAAGAAGTTGCTACGACAGTTCAAATTACGCTTGAGTGCAGGGATAAAAAACTTAATACTACTACCGCGAGTGACAGTACTACTTTTAGTCTTGCAGAAAAGCTTTTCCATCTCGATATCAATCTGATTGTTAAGAATACGAAAAAGATACTGCAAGTCTATGATCAATCTTCTATATTCAAGTGTTTCTATACCCAACATCTCTAGTCTATCCATGTACCTACCACGGTAATCAGCCATGCCTGGTAGCCTCAGTGTAAAATTTCGTAGAACCCCTTCAATAATACGTATATCTTGCTTAAGAAATGGATTCCAAACAGGAGATGCATACTCCAATTGGGGTGTGACGAATTTTGATCATAAAATCGATGTTTCTGTTAGTAAAGGCCTTGCGTATTAGATTCATTTTCCTGGAAGCCTTAGAAGCGATTTGAGTGTAATGCGTGGAGAAGGTAGGGTTACAAAAACGATCAAGAGAAATCAGCACCCCTAAATCATTAACCTGTTGGACTACATCAATATTTGTACCGCTAATAACATATTGTTGCATGGGATTACATGAGCCCATATGAAGTACAGAGCGTTTATGTAAGGCTAAATTTAGCTTAACTGAGCTACACCAGTCAAAAACACTACTTATAGCTCGTTCAAAGTATGCTAAATTATATCCAGTCTTAGGAAACGCCATACAGTCATCAGCAAACATTCTTATTTGTACCCCAGAAGCAGACAAGACTTTTGGCAAATCGTTGATATAAATAAGAAACAATAATGGACTAAGGCATGATCCTTGTGGTACCCCTGAGCTAACTTCTGTCACACCAGGTTTTGCTCCATCCATTGTAACAGATTGCTTACGTTTAGAAAGAAAAGCTCTAATCCATCCAAGGAGATTACCATGAAAACCATAAGCCTGCAACTTACTAAGCAAAATCTAGTGGATACAGGAATCGAAGGCTTTTGCAATGTCCATATAAAATATTTCAATGAATTTGCCCGAATCCAAATACTTAGTCCAATCATTTAGACACTCCAACAACTGTACCACAGTTGAGCGGCGTGATAAAAACCCGTATTGGTTGGAAGAAATCAATTTTTCCTTTAGCAAGAACGCTAACATTTTATCTTTTAGGGACCGTTCATAAACGACGTCGTTCCAAAATCCCGATTTTTCGGACCCCCCCTCCCCCCAAAATCGCTTTGCGTCGTTTCTTGGGAACCCCCCCCCCTATGGCGACGTCGTTTTCGGATTACCCCCCCCCCCGATAAAAGGGCAGTACATACAGTACTGTCACGTTTTTTGTTACCATACTGCGCAATCAATAGAATAAATCCCTACAACCACTCTGGAAAGCTTTTCTGTATGGAGAAACGTTTGACAGAATGTGCATAAATCGAAAATAATGTAATTGAAGTACCCTAAAAATCCGAAAAAAGCGACGTCGTTTTTTGCTAACCCCCTCCCCCTCCTGGTGCGTCGTCTATCGTCGCATTTCAGCCGACCCCCCCTCCCCCCCTCTGGAACGACGTCGTTTATGAACGGCCCCTTACCATAGACTCCATAATCTTACAGGACACCGGGGTTAAGCTTAAAGGTCGATATTTAATGTTATTTAATGATATGTTTTGAACGTTGGATGGCAGTCCTTTCTTATAAATGGGTATGACATGCGCCTACTGTTGTTTAATACCGGATTTTTCAAATGCGTATGCGTATGCGTATGCGTATACGCATTCCAACTACAAATGCGTATGAGTTTGCGTATACGCATTCTAAAAACTAATCCGTATTTTGCGTATTGCGTATGCGTAATGCGTAATCTTAGAAACATTTGGAAAGTTCATTGAACAGCCGTTTTTCACTACAGCATGTTTTTTCTGTCTAATTTTAGAGACGGCATAGTTAATTCAGGTCCAGCCAGAGGGAGGCCTGAGGCTATAAGCCTGCCTGAAATAGAATTGTAGTATAGTACCTGTGTTTCGGACAAGGAAGATATACGCGTGTGTAGAGTCTAACGTCTATGTATTTCTTGTAACGTCCTAGTAGAATTTAAGCATGTGCGGTACACATAATAAAGCAGAGTAGGAGTTTAAATTAGTCAAAAATTAGCCTTCATAAACGTTTTTCAAACTTTTGCATTCTGAGCGTAAAATTGTAAAATTCACAGAAAACGGTTTAATTAATTTGAAAAGGCCTAGATGGGGTCCTGCCCAACCAGGGCAAGAAATTTTCGATAAATTAGGCTTAAAAGCGCACATAAAACACATTCTGAGCATAAGATAGACAGTTGTAGCTCCTGCTAATTTAGTCGTTTCACTTATTTTTGCTGAATTTTCCTTCCTGCATCCACCGCAAAGTGGGTCCCACCGCACACACCCTGCGTATGCTACTGATGCCAGCCTTAGCAAATATGTAGCTTAGAATGAAAGCTCAAACTACAAACCTGAAGACGTATCGCGCAGACACAATCAAGGCTTCAAATTTTGTAAGAAAATTTCAGACCATCCTACTATACACTGCACATACAATGTAGAGTGATAATTTGCTAACAACTTCAACAACTTTTTGCAGGAAAATCGAAAAAGTGGTATCACGTCTTTTCCTTGCGGACAGTTCCTCCCTCGACAGTTCCTCGCCGACTTTTCCTCGCGAATATAATCTACTATATTATCAAACTTCTCTCTACCGCACTTAGTTTTTCGGAATCTTTACGCGCGATCAGCAAACAGAGAGTTAAAACAAGACTTTGAGCATGGTCAGGCGTTCACTGCTGTCAATGATGATTTACAACCAGCTAACCGATTGTCGCCGACGGCCAACTGACCTGTGCCCTGCATTAGGCTTGATAAGAACATACTGTACGCTCGGCATATTCCTATGAGGAAAAGTCGGGTGAGAAAAAGACGTAACGAGGAACAGTCGCGCGAGGAACTGTCCGCGAGGAAAAGATGTGTAGCCCGAAAAAGTAGCCAATTTTCTGATCCAATACGCATTACGCAAAAATATGCAAACCGTTGACAGAATGCGTAATAATATTGCGTAATGAAATTCAAATGCGTATGCGTATGCGTATGCGTATACGCATTCTGAAATGCAATGCGTACTTTGCGTAATGATATGCGTAATGCGTATACGCATGCAACAGTACATGCGCCATACGCCAATCATCGGGGACTTCACCCTGGACAAAAGATCGTTCATAGATAGACAAAGGAAAAGCAAGCTCAAAGGCCAATTTCTTCATAAAAGATTGTGTTAGCCCATCAGGGCCAGGAGAGTTCTTATTAGGCAATTCACTTAAGTAAGCGTACATATAGTCTGCTCTAAATTGCACATCAGCCAAAACAGAATCTGTTAAGCTTGGGAATAGATAATCCTTACTATCAACAGTTACATTTTGGTACACAGACGTAAAATAATTATTAAACAACTCACATTTTTTTGTGTGTTCAGTAACAAAATCACCATTATTATCTATTAATACTGGTATCTGTTGCTTTGATTTCAATTTTGAGTTTACGAAACGCCAAAAGTCTTGTATTTTCCCACTATTTAGCACATCCTGTTCACGCAATCTTTCTTCAGATCTGATTTCCCTGTACAGTTGGTAGGTATACCTGAACCTGAACCTGAAACCTGGGTATTAACCTGAAAATTGTGAACCTGAACCTGAACCTACTTGAAAATAAAAGTACTTACCTGACACCTACTAGGTCGGTACCTACTTTTCAGGTTTTTCTTGTCTTAAACTTCCCGGTACAAGTAGCACGTACTGTCAACTTTTGAAACTGGTTGGATCACATATTGCTTGACGCTCTACAGTTTTGTCCTTAAAAATGGTGTGCGTAAAGCGACCAATGCACATTATCTCTATCTGCACCTACAGTGTACGTGTACTGTAACTTAAAATGAAGGCGATTATAGGGAAAAGCCTCTGTCCGGAAATTGCCTTTATGAAAGCTTGTCTTCCTCTATGCCTAAGCCTAAACTTTAGTTTGTTTGTTGAACATAAGCTTAAACGTCAACTAGTAGAACTTATGTAAGCCTGAGCCTTAATGCCGGAACTTAGAGTTTGAAATGAACGTTCGTGGAGTGCGTAGGGTTTCCTACTACAATGGCGATCGGTCTGTCATACCGCAAAAATTGTCTTGCGTTTTTGTCGTTTTTGTCGAATTGTTGGTTTGTAAATTTCGATTGCTTTGAACATGGACCGTTTTTTTAAGAAAAGGAACAGGAGCGCTATTGATTTAGCTCATAGCCGAAAATTTGTGTCTTTATTTGAAAGTACCTGAACCTGAACCTGACACCTGGGTACTTTTGAAAAATGTACCTGAACCTGAAATTGGATTTTAGAGATACCTGAACCTGGACTTACCTGAAATTTGGTGGTACCTACCCACTGTATTTCCCTGCGTAATTCCCTAGCTAAATTTTTGGCTCTCATCCATTCAATCTCGTCACCCGTAGTCCTAAATCGTTCAAAGGCACGTCGTTGCTTATGTTTCAAACGCCTACATTTTTTTGGCATACCGGGCTTGACTGATTTCCGTTGAACAGAAAACGTAACTACTAATAGCTATATTAATAAAATGCATAAAAATTTCCCAAAGGCTATTTACAGAGGCACAAACTCTAAATTATTCCCCCCAAGGAATTTCAGGCAAAAAATCGCGTATTTGGGGAAACTTAGCTTTAAAGAAATTTCTTTGCAACACAGAGCGCTGTGGTACATGTGTAACAATATTTAGAATTGTAACAACTACATTATGATCACAGGTAGAAAACGGCTCAACCACATCAATATTAATTACTAACCTTGGCTCGTTAATTAAGACCAGATCCAAAATATTCTCAGGGTCTAGTCTAGTTGGCAGGTGTACAATCTGTTGTAGCCCTCGACTTATGACAAACTCAAGAAATTGGAATTCTTTAGAGTTTTCTGAACTATTACTGCTCAAGGAACTCCAGTCGATTTTCGGAAGATTAAAGTCACCAACAATAATACAAGGTACCTTGTCGCATAGGCCTTTATCCAAAAATTCCAAAAGAGAACATAAATCGGTTGGAGAATTCGGAGGCATATAGATGGCAGCTAACCTAAGAACTCGTTTGCGTTTTGAAACCAGTTCAATCCAACACCCTTCAAAGAAATTATCCTGATTAGTTACCACTAAGACATGTGCAGCAAAAGAATGTGGCACAAAGAGCAAAACCCCACCCCCACACCTACCGTCCCTTCTGTCCACTCTAAAGACAGCAAATAATCACTAAACGGCAAACTACAATCACCAGAGTCAGAATTTAGCCAACTTTCAGTAACAACTACTACACAACCTAGGTGCTCCGACAGGAAATCTTTCCGCTCCACAAGCTTATTAAGAGTCAGTCTCTGAACCGATCGAATCTTGGCCCTTTGCCCTATTCAGACTCAAAATTGAAAGTTGGGCGTAGAGGGCTGAAAGTTGGAACACTAAAACATATTGACAAGTTATCAATGACCTGCAAAGAATTTCCAGATTCGACGCTCCACGCTCGAGATATGGCCTTCTAAAAATCGGCCCGCTTAACTATGGGACCAAAATTTCGATATCGAATTTCTGACTTGCTGATCGGAATTCAGACCTAACAAACGGGGTTTTTGCGTAACTTTTTGAGTAGTTTAAGAATCTTTTACTAAACTTCATTTTTGGAAAAAAAATTTTTTTTCGCCCCCCTATCAGGGGGCATAACTCGTCTGGAACCCCCCCTAGACCGTTCTTTTTATTTCAGATTATTGTAGCGCTATATCTTAGCTACACGCCGGTGTAAAACATTACCGGCTACCGGACGGCAAACACTGAAATATTTGCGTTCAAAAATTAAAAATGCCACATTTTGCATGTTTCACTGTGCCCAAAAATTTTCAACTCCATGTTCCAGCTTACCAATTGGACTTGAATTCTAAAAATTGATGTCTAAGCTGTACTTTTTGAGTAGTTTAAGAATCTTTCATTGAATTTCATTTTTGGAAAAAAATTTTTTTTCGCCCACCCTATCGGGGGGCATAACTCGTCTGGAACCCCCCTAGACCGTTCTTTTTATTTCAGATTATTGTAGCGCTATATCTTAGCTACACGCCGGTGTAAAACATTACGGGCTGCCGGACGGCAAACACTGAAATATTTGCGTTCAAAGATTAAAAATGCCACATTTTGCAAATTTTTGGGCAGAGTGAAACATGCAAAATGTGGCATTTTTAATATTTGAACGCAAATATTTCAGTGTTTGCCGTCCGGCAGCCCGTAATGTTTTACACCGGCGTGTAGCTAAGATATAGCGCTACAATAATCTGAAATAAAAAGAACGGTCTAGGGGGGGGGTTCCAGACGAGTTATGCCCCCCGATAGGGTGACGAAAAAAAATTTTTTTTCCAAAAATGAAATTCAATGAAAGTTTCTTAAACTACTCTAAAAGTACAGCTTAGACATCAATTTTTAGCATTCAACTCCAATTAGTAAGCTGAAACATGGAGTTGGAAATTTTTGGGCACAGAGAAACATGCAAAATGTGGCATTTTTAATTTTTGAACGCAAATATTTCAGTGTTTGCCGTCCGGTAGCCGGTAATGTTTTACACCGGCGTGTAGCTAAGATATAGCGCTACAATAATCTGAAATAAAAAGAACGGTCTAGGGGGGGTTCCAGACGAGTTATGCCCCCTGATAGGGGGGCGAAAAAAAATTTTTTTTCCAAAAATGAAGTTTAGTAAAAGATTCTTAAACTACTCAAAAAGTTACGCAAAAACCCCGTTTGTTAGGTCTGAATTCCGATCAGCAAATCAGAAATTCGATTTCGAAATTTTGGTCCCATAGTTAAGCGGGCCGATTTTTAGAAGGCCATATCTCGAGCGTGGAGCGTCGAATCTGGAAATTCTTTGCGGTGGTTACATAACCTATCAATATGTATTAGTCCTCCAACTTTGAGCCCTCCACGCCAAAGTTTCATTTTTGGGTCTGAATACTGAAACTCGATCGGTTCAGAGACTGGCTCTTAAGAATGCTTTGTGTCGATGGTGTCGATACCTACAGTGTAGTAGGTTAAGTTTGTGATGCCGCACGCACGTACACGTTTTATGTTAATTCTGCCATATTGCAATCAGTTCATTGTAACTGGCGAGCTACTGACGCTCGGGATTATCAGTCTGTCAGTCTCTTGCCATCGTTCTGCAGTAAAATAGTATGCCACTATTCACGGCCACCTGTATATGCTGCTAACAGGTTATGGGCCGCCTTCCCTCGGTTTTCCTTTATGTTGCTGTTTTACAGTGGTCCCTCTGAAAGTGTGTGATGGCAGCAAATTCCATCAGCACTACTTCAATCCCGTTGCTAAAGCTGAGCAACTGGGCAAGCTGGAAAATCCTCGCCATCAACTACTTTATGGCTCAGGATTCCTGGGACATCGTAAATGGAGAGGAAGACGAACCAGAGCCCGAGCCCAGGTGCCATGTCTCTGGATGTGGCGTGTGTGATCAACATCCAAGACCCTCACGACCCTGCCGCCCTCTGGACACTACTCATCAATCACTTCTGATCAGGCCTGTACCTGGATGTCACAAATGCAGCACTCTGGAACAGTTGGTTAGCACACATACAGACACTGTTTTAGACGTTACAGCAACGAAATATGACGCCCGAGATAAGCGAAAGCGAGAATAATTACGCCTATAGAGGCTGTGTTCGCCAAGACGAGATAAAAGAATAAATAATAGCCAAGAAAGAGTTAAACCTATCGGTTTAGCCTGGTTGTCCGGCTCTCCAAAATATGGCACAACGAGCAAGCGAACGGAAGCTTTATTGGCACAATGCCAGCCACGTTGTAACAGACTCACGTGCACACAAGAAACGAGTCACCGGAAACAACAACTGAGCCAGGCCTTGCGCCAGGCCCAGAGCACGCGGAGTAATATTGGCAGACAGCCAGATAGTGCTTACAATAAGAAATAGCACGAAACAAAATAACGCACAGTTAAGCAGTCAATAATGAATAGTAGCTACCGATGTTAGGCCGGTACTGTACACTTCGATCGTAAGTCGAACTTGTCTCTGTGTCAACTGCTGGGTGAACTAGATGAGCTGCGCTATGATGGAAAAAGAAAACCCAGTGAGTGGTTAGCAGATAGGCAGACACTGTACGATCAACTTAAGACTATGCGGCAGGAAGTCCATTTGTGGCTGCAGGTCAACCAGGCTATCACATGTTTGCCACAAGGGTGGGAAAGTGTTCGCTCTATATTGGCGCATGCGAGTTCTACTGCGCCTGAGGACAGACCTTACTCAATAGAGCAGCTTTCGCGGCAGCTAGACGACAAGTGGCAGTTGAGAGCAAAAACAAGCGAGACACAGGCGCCTTTTGCAAGCAGAGGTGCTAGGAGAGGCGGTGGCGGTTCGAAGTGAGGCAGATACAGTCAGAGTGGCGGCGCAACTCGCAAATGGGGTCGTAAGGTCTGTTCAGGGGCCAGTGTTACAACTGTGGCGGTACCGGTCATCGCAAGGAGCAGTGCCCCAGCCCCCCTAAGAGAGGTCAGTGGCCGACAGCTACTGCAGACAATGCGCAGCACTACAGTACCTCTACCGATGAGTTTGAGTCCACTGTCACATTCATGGCAACTGTAAGCTCTAACTGTTCGCAGATTCTCATCGACTCTGGTACTTGCGAGCACATGACGTGTCTCGGGGCCCACATGGAGAATTACCAGACTTTCTCTGTTCCCATGCCAGTCCGAATTACCAACAACCAGTCCATTCCAGCCATGGGTGTCGGTGATTTGCCAGTGGAAATCTCTGTACGTGGAAAGCCAACTACTGTAAGACTTTTCCGCTGTTTGCACGTTCCCAACCTGGCTGGGACATTATTCTCAGTGCGTGCCTGTACTTCGAGAGGTTTTGTGTTCGTATTCCAACAGCAAAGTACCCGTATTTTTGACTCAAATGGCAAGCTGCGGGCTGAGGCAGAGATTAGAGGCGGCACTTATGTACTGTCTGGTGCTGTTGCTGGTGTTTCTGCAGGTTCGGTCACCAGCAATTCCGATGGTGCTGAAACAGAGTGGTGTGGTGTTGCAGTGGCAAATCGAGTCAGCTCAGGCAAACTTCAGTGTCCCGCAGACCAGCGTTGGGTTGAGGAGGAGCAGCAGCAATGACTGTTGACTGCTGCTAATTAGTACACTGTTTTGCCAGTCACAACAGTTACCGGTAGAGGACATGTGTCTGTAAACACTTGTTCTGTGATGTTGTGTCTGTGTAATCACTTTATTCTGCCGGTGTCACCAATTTTAGTAGGAATAGTAATAGTAAGCTTTGTAAAGCGATAGTTCTGTGCTTTTCTTTCTGTAAGAAGTAATTGTCTCTCTGTTTCCAGATTCAGTAGCTAGCTTGTACTTGCGTCTCCTTTTTTGTTTTGTTTTTTTTTGTTTGCATACAGAATGGTTATGCGGCATCAAGGTGGAGTGTTGATACCTACAGTGTCATAGGTTAAGTTTGTGATGCCGCACGCACATACACGTTTTATGTTAATTCTGCCATATTGTAATCAGTTCATTGTAACTAGCGAGCTACTGACGCTCGGGATTATCAGTCTGTCAGTCTCTTGCCATCGTTCGGCAGTAAAATAGTACGCCACTATTCACGGCCACCTGTATACGCTGCTAACAATCTGTTGCTTTGATTTCAATTTTGAGTTTACGAAACGCCAAAAGTCTTGTATTTTTCCGCTATTTAGCACATCCTGTTCACGCAATCTCTCTTCAGATCTGATTTCCCTGCATAATTCCCTAGCTAAATTCTTGGCTCTCATCCGTTCAATCTCATCACCCATATTCCTAAATCGTTCAAAGGCACGTCGTTGCTTACATTTCAAACGCCTACATTTTTTGGCATACCGGGCTTGACTGATTTCCGTTGAACAGAAAACGTAACTACTAATAGCTATATTAATAAAATGCATAAAAATTTCCCAAAGGCTATTTACAGAGGCACAAACTCTAAATGATTCCCCCCAAGGAATTTCACGCAAAAAATTGCATATTTGGGGAAACTTAGCTTTAAAGAAATTTCTTCGCAACACAGAGCGCTGTGGTACATGTGTAACAATATTTAGAATTGTAACAACAACATTATGATCACAAGTAGAAAACGGCTCAACCACATCAATATTAAGATGCATTTTGCGAGAAAGTCAACTGAGTATAAGGGAAGGTGTTTAAGCAACTTTTTTTCGCGGATCCGGCTGGTAGCCAAACATTTTAAAATAGATGTCAAACGAACACCAACGGTGCATGTTCGAACACCAGCGACCCCCTAGAACCGGAGCTGTACCCCCCAAAAGTTGGGTCGGTAGCCCCTTTTCGGCCAATTTCTCGACATTTACTCAAACGATCACCATTCACTCGTTTCTCAAGAGTCAGAATAAGCGTGCACATGATTGGATAGCCCTCACAGTTGCCTTTCAGACGCTGCACACAACGCTTCCGGAACATACCCGGTTAGCGAGATATTCTCCGAAAACTACGAAATTTAGCGAAATTCCGACTCGATTTTTTTCCGAAAAATCGCTGTAACTTCTGCTATATATGCGGGGTCAAGCTGATTTTTGCTAAAAAGATAAAACGCAAAATGCCAAACAAAATTAACCTATTTCGGAGGCAAGTTGTTGGGGTCAGGGGGGGTGTTTTGCAATTTAAAGCCAGTCAAAAAATATTTTTTTGCTCAGAATAAAAACAAACACAGAATTTTGGTGCAGTTTTACCCGCTGATTACGAATATGTACTCGGTTTGGCTGGATTCCTTTTGGTTCGGGAGAAATTTGCATCCAAATCTTTGAGGGGCTGTATTTCTAAAGTGGCACTGCTCATTAGCATGAGCAAGAACCATGCTAGATAGCAGTTTTTCTTGTGTAGTTTTTGATGCTGATTCTGAAGATAATCATATTTTTTATCTATGTTGAGCAGTTCTGAAGATATGGGCATTTTAAGAATTTGCGAACAAAACCGTTGCAGTTGGTATGCAATGGTGGTTTGAAATGTTACTCAATTCTGTCATATGCTAGATACGGAGCCGTGGAATTAGCATTTACATAATGCAGTTTTTGCCGCTGATTATGAAAATTACCTCTATTTTTCAATCGGACGGCTTCTGAGTGAGTTACTTAGGCCTGGTTCCCTGTCATCCACATTGTAACAAAATTATCAAACAGGTGCGTGAAATAGTAACTGCTATATGCAGTTTTCTTCGCTGATTCAGAATATGACCTTATTGTTGCGCTACAATGACATTGTCACGAGTTGTAGACCTCTAAAGTTACATCAATATCAATGCTTTCAGGAGTGGTAATCTGGAAATAGATAGTCTGTGGTTTGGCACTTGTGAAGTGAATTATCTATCAGAAAATAGTGTATCCGAACTATTTTCGACTGCTGATTTATAAAATGACCTTACTTCTGCTCTACAAGCCTTTCATTTTAAGGTTCTGTTATATTCTTGTGAAAGAAGTGCAGAAAGTTGTATCCTAAAATCAATAGCTTGTAGAGCAGAAGTAAGGTCATTTTTGAAACCAGCGGTTCAAAATAGGTCGGATACACTATTTTTGATAGATAATTCGCTTCACAAGTGCCAAAGCGCAGACTATCTATTTCCAGATTACCACTCCTGAAAGCATGGATATTGAAGTAACTTTAGAGGTCTTTAACTCGTGACAAGGTCATTGTAGCGCAAAAATAAGGTCATATCCTGAATCAGCGAAGAAAACTGCATATAACAGTTACTATTTCACGCACCTGTTTGATAAATTTCTTATAATGTGGATGACAGGGCACCAGCCCTAAGTAACTCACTCAGAAGCCGTCCGATTGAAAAATAGAGGTAATTTTCATAATCAGCGGCAAAAACTGCATTAGGTGATGCTAATTCCATGGCTCCGTATCTAGCATATGACAGAATTGAGTAACATTTCAAACCACCATTGCATACCAACTGCAACGGTTTTGTTCGCAAATTCTCAAAATGCCCATATCTTCAGAACTGCTTAACGTAGATAAAAAATATGATTATTTTCAGAATCAGCATCAGAAACTACACAAGAAAAACTGCTACTATCATGGTTCTTGCTCATGCTAATGAGCAGTGCCACTTTAGAAATACAGCCCCTCGAAGATTTGGATGCAAATTTCTCCCGAACCAAAAGAAATCCAGCCAAACCGAGTTCATATTCGTAATCAGCGGGTAAAACTGCACCAAAATTCTGTGTTTGTTTTTTATTCTGAGCAAAAAAATATTTTTTGACTGGCTTCAAATTGCAAAACACCCCCCTGACCCCAACAACTTGCCTCCGAAATAGGTTAATTTTGTTTGGCATTTTGTGTTTTATCTTTTTAGCAAAAATCAGCTTGACCCCGCATATATGGCAGAAGTTACAGCGATTTTTCGGAAAAAAATCGAGTCGGAATTTCGCTAAATTTCGTAGTTTTCGGAGAATATCTCGCTAACCGGGTACGTTCCGGAAGCGTTGTGTGCAGCGTCTGAAAGGCAACTGTGAAGGCTATCCAACCATGTGCACGCCTGTTCTGACTCTTGAGAAACGAGTGAATGGTGGTCGTTTGAGTAAATGTGGAGAAAATGGCCGAAAAGGGGCTACTGACCCAACTTTTTGGGGGTACAGCTCCGGTTCTAGGGGGTCGCTGGTGTTCGTTTGACATCTATTTTAGCATATTTGGATACCGGCCGGATCTGCGAAAAAAAGTTGCTTGAACATCCTAAGTTGACTTTCTCGCAAAATGCATGTTAATTACTAACCTTGGCTCGTTAATTAAGACCAGATCCAAAATATTCTCAGGGTCAAGTCTAGTTGGCAGGTGTACAATCTGTTGTAGCCCTCGACTTATGACAAACTCAAGAAATTGGAATTCTTTAGAGTTTTCTGAACTATTACTGCTCAAGGAACTCCAGTCGATTTTCGGAAGATTATAGTCACCAACAATAATACAAGGTACCTTGTCGCATAGGCCTTTATCCAAAAATTCCAAAAGAGAGCACAAATCGGTTGGAGAATTCAGAGGCATATAGATGGCAGCTAACCTAAGAACTTGTTTGCGTTTTGAAACCAGTTCAATCCAACACCCTTCAATTCAAAGAAATTATCCTGATTAGTTACCACTAAGACATGTGCAGCAAAAGAATGCGGCACAAAGAGCAAAACCCCACCCCCACGCCTGCCGTCCCTTCTGTCCACTCGAAAGACAGCAAATAATCACTAAACGGCAAACTACAATCACCAGAGTCAGAATTTAGCCAACTTTCAGTAACAACTACTACACAACCTAGGTGCTCCGACAGGAAATCTTTCAGCTCCACAAGCTTATTAAGAATGCTTTGAGCATTAAACAAAATCACCTGCAAACCAGAGCTTACTTGGGGGCTGGTCAGTTTTCTGCAGAGCTATCACCAGACACAGATTTGTTGTGGCCACAATCGTTAGTAACATTCCTAACTGTCTTCTTTGAGCGCAGGTTGTACGGCAGAGCAGTGTGGGGCGGAGTGCCATAAGCAGATTTTGGATGCTGCGCTGTCTTCAGCTGTCATTGCTCTCGGGCCTGCACCCACTCCAAATATGTCATGTCCTTCTGAACAGAGGCGCGATCGTTCTTAGTTACTGCACGAAGAGCAACTGTTCCGCTATGAAGAAACTTCTGCCTGCTACCGTCCTGACTGAACACCACCTTCATAATCCGGGAGTGAGCCAGGTTTTCGGGCCGGCGTCCATCCCAAAAAACGTCCACCACAGTACTCGGATCAATGCCTGCCTGTTCAACAGCTTGATCAACAGTCTGACGATCCTGGTTAGCAATGTCATCATAGTTGGCGCCCCTTTTAGGAAATCTCATCAGAACCACATTCAACTTCTTCTCAGGACGTTCCGAAATGTCCCAGGCGATGGACAGAGGGTTCAAAGACTGATGCAACGCTGGAGCACCAGGAGGATGCGAAGCAGATAGTTGCTGTTTCAAAAAACAGTTCTCGTTGGTCAGCTCGATATTTTTGGCAGACAGCATAGCTACTTGTTCGGCAAGCACGGCAATTTGAGAAAGCAGATTATTCTGACCGCGAGCAACATCAGCCAAAACTTCAGTTAGTGAATCAATCTTGCCCAACAACACCTTCAAATCGTTCTTCTCCTCCATTGAGTCAAACCAAACAAACTGAACGATTAGTAAAAAGTGTGGTGGTTGTGGACCACAAAAGTCTTTCTGGGGGCTGACTGTTTTTATCTGACTCCAATAAAACAAAGGGGGTTAGTGTTGCTCAACAGAAAGAGCAGAGCACCTCTATTTCTCTTCTTTTACAACAATACAAGATATACCAGTCTATCTTAGTTCCTCTTACACTGGCCAGCGCGCTACTTATATAGTACAAGAGAATATTCTAGAATGTTCCAGAATATGAAGTCATAATACATCATACGCGCCTATCTATGCAATACATAGAATGTTCTAGAATGCCCCACCCACCAGCCAATAGGAGGCGAGGTATAGAAAGTTCTAAAAACAATAAAGGCTGCGCCTATACTTTGTACATAGAATGTTCTAGAAGCACGCGCCGACAATAAACAAATAGGCCACGCCCACTCAACTGTGCACTGACCAATCACCACCCTACCAAGTTTAAAGTCTTGGCCACCCCACCGTAGGCTTATAGCTCGTGAGCGTTCATGACACTCCCCAGGCGGCGATGGGGCAATCACTCCATGAGCTGGGTTCCTTGGTTGAAGCTTGGTGGCGCTGATGCAGCCGAGTCTGAGGAGCATTGCTGGCCCTGGGACTATGGCCGTGTAAGGGGGAAGAGGCGGGGGCCGAGGCCTGTGGAACGGAGGCTCATCTTCTTCTCTAAACCTCTCATCCAATGAAGGCAGCTGTTCTGTGGCCATTGAGCTGCTTTCCCAAATTCTTCCCTCCTTCCATCTTGGCTTGAGCTTGTCCTGGTTAGGGGCCACAGCTCCCGTTTCTGGGTCTGGGGACTCCAGTTTTTCTTCCATCTTGTTCATCTTGAGTTCTTTCCATTTTGTCCACATTCTGATCTGGTCTTCCATCTTTTTCAGCATCCTTTCTTGGATTCCAGCAGTCGGTTTAGATGTGTTCTTGGCTTTCTTCTGAGTCAGGGAATCCAAAGTTGACTTGGTAACTGGGTCGCTTTTGACAGGTATTCCCAGTTGGCTGGCTCTGTTGGCTGGAGTTTTCTTGAGAGAACCATCGTGTCCAGACTGGATGTATCCAAGTTCTGAGTGGAGCAGGGGCAGTTTCGGCTCTGGTGCCAACTGAATCTTCTTATCATTGTCGAGATGACTGTAGTTCTTGCCACTAGCCAGGTCGATCTCCATTTTTCCTTGCTTGGTGACACCAGGCAGGGGAGCTGAATCTTGCAGGAAGGACCTTTGCCCACAGTGAACATCTGTGTCCAACATGCAGGGCTTCTTTGGTCTTGGAGTGGAAGCATCCTTGACCACTTGGACTTTGGTAGTAGCCGTTTCGGGAGCCTCTTGTTGGAGAGAAGGAACTTTGCTCTTCATCTCCACTTCTGGACGTCCATTGACTTCCCTCTTTATTTCTCCCTTCATTGGCAACTCATCCAAAGTCTTTTTCTTCTCTTTCTTGTCCTCCTGCTTCACTTATTTTTTGACCTGGTTCATGGCCTTGCTTTCTTCTTTGGCATCCAGTGGACCATCAGCCTTTTCTTGCTTGCTCCAATAGGACTTCTGCATCTGGGCTGTCCATTCTTTGTGGCTCTCTTCTAGCTTTTTCTTCCATTCAGCATGACTTTCATCCAACTGCTGTTCATGTTTTTGCCATAGCTCTTTCATTTCCTCCAGTAGTAGAAGGTTTGGATTAGTGGCAGCAGAAGTAGTGACAGGTCTGGGAGCTGTGGCCTTAGCTGGTTGCGACACCTCCACTGCTTTTACTTGGGTTTCAGGCTCTTTGGACTGGTGGACGATCTCCCTCATCAATTTATTGCTGGTTTCTCCATATATGTCCATGAACAGACTGTCTTCTTGAAAGGCAGCGTCCAAAGCCTCTAAGAGTCCTTCATCTCCTTTTTCATCTTCAGCTGCTTCTCTTGCAGCCAAAGCCATAGTCCACTTTTCGAAGGCCTCATCATAGCTTTGATGGAGGGAGTCTATTCGGTCCCCTATCCCCCTTAGCTCAGAGACAGGGGCTTTTAAGTCAATCAGCTTACCTGCCAAGTCCAGGGCCCGCTCCAGTTGATTTCGGTTCGTTATGCAGTGTCTCTCCAGCAGTTTGACCATTCCTTTGGATGGCACCTTTTTCATCTTTGGCCACAGTTTTTCTTTCTTCTTTCTTCTTGTTGACCAATGTGCAGGGCAGCACCCGTCCAGAGAGTCTCTTTTTTATCCAATCCAGCCACAAGATGATCACGTCAGCCGGCCGCAGATCACGTCCACCAGCCACCAATCACGTCGGGCTCACCAGTTTTGTGGTGGTTGCGGACCACAAAAGTCTTTCTGGGGGCTGACTGTTTTTATCTGACTCCAATAGAAACAGGGGGTTAGTGATGCTCAATAGAGAGAGCAGAGCACTTTTATTCCTTTCCTTTTATAACAATACAAGATATACCAGTTTATCTTAGTTCCTCTTACACTGGCCGGCGCGCTACTTATATAGTACAAGAGAATATTCTAGAATGTTCCAGAATATGACGTCATAATACATCATACGCACCTATCTATACAATACATAGAATGTTCTAGAAAGCCCCGCCCACCAGCCAATAGGAGGCGAGGTATAGAAAGTTCTAAAAACAATAAAGGCTGCGCCTATACTTTGTACATAGAATGTTCTAGAAGCACGCGCCGACAATAAACAAATAGGCCACGCCCACTAAACTGTGCGCTGACCAATCACCACCCTACCAAGTTTAAAGTCTTGGGTACCCCACCGTAGGCTTATAGCTCGTGAGCGTTCACGACAAAAAGAGAGGCGGACCAAAAAGACAAGGCTGCTGTTGTAAAGCATTGGCCGGCAGGCAGAGCGGAGACACAACCGGCCAGCAGCCGCGCACGCGAGTTAATCCCATACTGTAATTTGTATTACTTAAAGATTTTCGACCACCGGTCACTTACTCACACCGCCCAAAAATTTTCTTGATATTACAGATCCTAAAAAGCCTGAGCTTTAGCAAAAAACATAAATTTTAGCTGGTAAAAATTTTTAGACTGAGGGCAGTATCACCTAATAGAGTTCGCACCGGTTGGGAGAACTGCCTGAAATCGGAATACACTCAAGCTACTGTTATTTTACTATACAATAGTATAGTAAAACAAAAATTAGTAATACTAGTGGTATTTTACTAGTAGTAAAATAATAGTAAAAAGTAAAATTAAGAGCCAATAGTAAAGTAAAAATTAAATTAAATTAACAAAGACCGTGAATAGTAAAATGAAAATTTTACTACTATTTTAGTAGTTTTTGGTTAATTCCAGCCAAGTTCTTGAACAATTTTGCAATAAAAGATGTGTGGGAGCACTTTTGTCAGTCGAATTTCAAACATTTTTGTCTCTAAAGGTCTTGAGAACCTTGTATCATGCATGATCAAATTTAGCAACTATTTAGCACAAACATTAATTAATCATAAGATCTTGGCATCAACGATGCAAAATTGCTCCTCAGGGATGTGAGGTGGGAAAAAAAACACCGGAAAAAAACTGTTTTTTTCCGGAAAAAAACCGGTTTTTTTCCTAAGGGTCGGAAAAAAACATAAATCGCGGAAAAAAACTCAAGCTAAAAATAGCTAATTTACGTCATTTTTCGTTTAAAAAACGGACTTTTGCTATGTATAATAGGCCATACTGACTCATAACTGTTAGAAAAACAATAAAAAAGACCAAATTTGGCATGAAAAAACAAAAATGCAAACTGCTGTAAGAAAATTTGCATATAGCGTTGTTTATGGAACCTGTCAGGCACTGTTTCATGCCTGTTTCGTGATTTATATCAATGTAACACGTGTATTTCTGGTCTAACAAGACTGAGGAAGGCGCTAGAAAGCGTTAGGAATAATAAAACCAGCCTAGGATACTCAGAACTTGGGCTGGAGTTTTTTTCCGCGATTTAGGAAAAAAACCGGAAAAAAACCGGAAAAAAACTGGAAAAAAACAGGCCGAGGTTTTTTTCGGAAAAATATACAACCCTGTTGCTCCTAGTGACCAGTAAAATCGTAGTAAAATAGTAGTAACATTAGTAAAATTATTAGTAAAACAAAAATTAGTAAAATCGGAGCTGCCTGGTAGTAAGACAAAAATAAAAATTAAATTGAAGAGCTGAAATTATAGTAAATTTAGTAAATAGTAAAATAAAAATCCACTAGTAAAATAACAGTAACTCAAGCAACTACTTGTCTCTTATCTACTACAAAACGCGTCTTAAATAAAGTTAGCATAATTTAATTAGAGAATATTTCACGTTGCTAGCCCTACAACGCACAACTATATGACAATGAAACTCTTCATGGTACCCCTGGTTTGTCGAAATCATGCTTTCCAGCAGAAAATTTATAATATTCTTAATTTACAAATATACAAAAAATATGCAATATTGAAATATTGTTTGAAATATTGAAATATTGTTTTACATATACAAACTAATGTGCATTTGCATATATACATATACAGGGTGTGTCAAAAAAAAAACAACCCAGCAGATTTTTTGCTGTAGCAACCGCAAATCTCAACCGATTTGAATGAATCCTGCTTTAAATGAAAGATAAATAAATTCTTGAACGACTGATGTAGCTTTTATTAAGATGCGTTGCTTAGTTCCTGAGATAATTGCTTTCAAAGTCAAAACAGAGATTTTGGCAGTGCACAACAGAGATTAAAACAACCCAGCTGATTTTTTACTGTAGCAGCCGCAAATCTCAACCGATTTCAGTTAGTCCTTTTTTGTATGAAAGATAAATTAATTCTTGAAAGTTTAGTGAAGCTTTTATTAAGATATGATGCTTGGTTCCTGAGATATTTGCACTCAAAGTCAAAACAGATTTTGGCTATGAACAAGAGCGATTTTTATTATTCTGTTGCACTTCATAATAAAACCGATTCCTACTGCTCAGGGCTAACGTAGCGAGGTTTTTCTGGTGCCACACATGCTTGCTTACTTCATTTGTAAAAGTCTTGTTGCCCCTCAGCAGTAGGAATTCGTTTTGTTGTGAAGTGCAACGGAATCGCTCTTGTTCACTGCCAAAATCTCTGTTTTGAGTTTGAAGGAAAATATCTCAGGAACTAAGCATCGTACCTTAATAGGGCCCTCACCAGTCTTTCAAGAATTTATTTATCTTTCATTTAAAGCAGGATTCATTCAAATCGGTTGAGATTTGCGGTTGCTACAGCAAAAACTCTGCTGGGTTGTTTTTTTTTGACACACCCTGTAAATATACAAATGAAGTAGGCATATATTTGCCCACGTTAGGTGCCATAGATGGTACCGGTACCATATATGGTACCACTACCCTAGGTACCGGTTTAGTTTTTCATCTCTGTGGCTATATTTCACCACGTTGCTCCACCATTCAACCAATGTGTTCTATACCAAATTGTAGGGAAGTGATAGCGCTACAATATTTTGAATAATAATTGTTAATGGGGAGTTCCAGAGGAGCTAGGGGTAGGGATAGGCACGAAAATTAATTTTCGCACTAGTATGGAAATTAAAACGAGGATTTTTAAATTTTGTATCGAATATGAATATGAAAATTAGAAAAATATAGAAACCAAAGTTAAACGAATACGAAAATTAAATGGAGCCAATACGAAACAAATTTTCGTTACGAATTTTAATTGGCGTTTTATGCATAGGTAGCAGTAAATCAGCTTATTAGCAATTTAGCTTATTTAGCTTATTGCAATTATTAGCAATTTAGCGGATTCTAAACATGCAAAACCATTTTTACTGTATGTCATGTCCAAAGCATTTTTTGGCTTGAGCAAGTACAGGGTGTGTGAAAAAAAAACAACCCAGCAGAGTTTTTGCTGTAGCAACCGCAAATCTCAACCGATTTGAATGAATCCTGCTTTATATGAAAGATAAATAAATTCTTGAACGATTGGTGTAGCTTTTATTAAGATGCGTTGCTTAGTTCCTGAGATAATTGCTTTAAAAATCAAAACAGAGATTTTGGCAGTGAACAACAGAGATTAAAACAACCCAGCAGATTTTTTACTGTAGCAGCCGCAAATCTCAACCGATTTCAGTGAGTCCTATTTTATATGAAAGATAAATTAATTTTTGAAAGATTGGTGAAGCTTTTATTAAGATACGATGCTTAGTTCCTGAGATATTTGCACTCAAAGTCAAAATAGATTTTGGCAATGAACAAGAGCGATTTATATTATTCTGTTGCACTTCATAATAAAACCGATTCCTACTGCTCAGGGCTAACGTAACGAGGTTATTCTGGTGCCACACATGCTTCGTTACTTCATTTGTAAAAGTCTTGTTGCCCCTCAGCAGTAGGAATCCGTTTTGTTGTGAAGTGCAACGGAATCGCTCTTGTTCACTGCCAAAATCTCTGTTTTGAGTTTGAAGGAAGTTATCTCAGGAACCAAGCATCGTATCTTAATAGGGCCTTCACCAGTCTTTCAAGAATTTATTTATCTTTCATTTAAAAAAGGATTCATTCAAATCCGTTGAGATTTGCGGTTGCTACAGCGAAAAATCTGCTGGGTTGTTTTTTTTTGGCACACCCTGTATATTACAGAAGGCATAATTTAACTTAGATTGCTGCAAAGGACTTCTTCATATTGGCGCAACTACTGACATTATTTCGTCCAACCGTACATACACAACATACATACACTATCTTGAGTCAGTACTTTACTATGCTGGAAACACTAGCGACAATTTCCTAGTTCAAAGCGCATACCATGCCCTGTATGTATGTTCATATGTATAAGCATTGAGTTACGTACAATGATCATAACAAGCTAGCGTAGCGTTAGCGATAAATTTGTGCAATTTATCCATTTAGAACTGATATTTAAGGTTTTTACTTTAACCCCCTACAGCACACCGGTGTTTCTAATTGTCGGGCAGTCGCGCGCTTTCCGACAGATGTCGGAAAGATAAATTTTTCAGTTCCCGATTTTTTTGTTGTCGGAAAAGCTTTTGGCATAGCAGCTTCGCGACAGGAAACACTTCCCGATAGCAATTTTTTAGCTTCTCAATAGTTTTTGGTAATTCCCGCAATTTAGGAAACTTTCCAGAAGCGTATCGGAAAGCTTCTAATAAAAGAAACAAAAAATAGCCAAAAAAAGAAAGACTGTCAGACAACATTTTGGTTGTCGGCAACCAGGTTCCCGATAGTTGTTCGTTGTCGGAAAGCGCGTTTCTAAGAATTAAGCCAAAACGCCATATGGCGTAGGTATGTTGCATTGGGCTAATGCAGACAGGCCAGCACTGGGTACCTATTTGCACTCAAAAATCTACCCGGAAAATACGAAAATTAATTTTCAGGAACAAAGTGAACTCGTTTCATCATAACGAAAATTAATTTTCGTACTCATACGAATGTGAATTAGGCATTTTGAACTTTGTATCAACTAACGAAAACGAAAATTGAAATGGGCAAATACTGATTTAACGAATGCGAAATTCAAACGGATTTAATTTTCGTGCCCATCCCTAGCTAGGGGGCCCAAAGGGGCGAAAAAAATTGTTTCCTAAAAAATGGAATTCGATCATTAATTCTTAAAGTACTCCAAAAGCTACCTAGAAGCCCCAATTTTTAGTCCAGAACTCAAGTTGGTAGGCTAGAAATGCCAATAGAAATTTTGATGATTTTTCATCTTTAAAGCAATATTTCACTACATTGCTCCATCGTTCAGCCAATGTGTTTTATACCAAATTGTAGGGAAGCGATAGCGCTACAATATTCTGCAATAAAAAACTGTTAAGGGGAGTTCCACACGAGCTAGGGGGCCAAAAGGGGGTCGAAAAAATTTTTTTTCCTAAAAACTGGAATTCGATCGTTGATTCTTAAAGTACTCCAAAAGTTACCTAAAAGCCCCCAATCTTTAAGTCCCAACTCTGATTAGTGCAGTAGAAATTCGATTTTGAAATTTCGGTCCCATAGTTCAGCTGACCGATTTTCAGAGGGCCATATCTCGAACGTGGAGCGGAGCGGAAAATCCTTTGCGGCGGTTATATAACATATTGAGACGTGTTAGCCCTCCAACCTACAGCCTCCTATGCCAAACTTTCAATGTTGGGTCTGAATACCCAGACTCGATCAAATCAGAAGCTGACTGTTTATTCATCTTGTTGTCAAATTGGTGACATGGTGTTACTGCATCAATTTTTGCCCAAGTTTGTGGCAGGTTTGAGTAATATATCAGTAGTTGTTTTTTTTTCCAAAAATGTCAGCGAAAATGCTGCCTGCAAAACGTATTAACTTTACCGAGAGCGTTTAACAGACAAATAGACAAGAAAAAGGCAAGAATCCTGCACTACTTGTCATCTTCATCTCCTGAAAATTCGACGACATCTCGGGCTCTAGTGTTGCTGGGTAGGTGGCGATACCAGTGCTCGTACGTCATACATGGGCGGAATTATGTCGTTATCGCACAGCATAGATATGCAGGAACATGCATGAAACAGTCTCTGACAGGCTCCATCAATATGCAAATTTTCTTACAACAGTTTGCGTTTTTATTTTAGATTGCCAATTTTGGTCTATCTTGTTGTTTTTCTACAAGTTTTGAGTCGGTCTGGCCTATCATACATCGCAAAAATCCATTTTTTTTAATTAAAAATGACAGATTAGCTATTGTTAGCTTGAGTTTTTTCCGCGATTTATGTTTTTTTCCGCGGACCCTTAGCAAAAAAACCGTTTTTTTGTAACAAAAAAGAAAAAACACACCTCACATTCCTGGTCCAGGAAGAGTCGATAATTAGAAAAAAACGGCTTTTAATTTGGTACCAAATTAGCGTTATGACTGGGCGTCATATGTGTATGGCGCCGCTGGGCTGCTGCCTCAGTCAGTTTAGTACAGTCCAATAGCTGTATGCCTAAAGGCTACCATAATTGTGTATGCACCATGCACCATAATTGCAGCATACAGGTTTCCATGTGATGGAGTCCCGCCGCTTGTCTTTGTCTTATCTCACTCTCTCTTTCTGGCTTACCTGGAAGCAGCCCTGTCCTACTAATTGTCTCTGTTTATTTAAGAGTCAGTGTCCGAAATCGATCGAGTCTTGGTATTCAGACCGAAAATTGAATGTTTGGCGTAGTAGCCTCTAAGTTGGCACAGTAATGCTACTTTATGAGTTGTTCAACTGCTGCAGAGGAATTCCCAGTTCGACCTTCCACGCTTGAGATATAAGCTCGCGAAAATCGGCTTGCTTAACTATGGGACAGAAATTTCCAACTTGAATTTCTTTCTAACTGACAAGGGTTGGGACCTAAAAATTGGGGCTTTTAGGTAACTTTTCGAGTAGATTAAGAATATTTAGTCCAAAATGGTTTACGATGAAAAAAAATTTTTCGCCCTCCTTTGAAGCCCCCTAGCTCGACTTGAAGCTCCTCTATACATTATTTTTATTATAGAATTTCGTAGCGCTATTTAAGAGCTACATTTTGGTATAAAATATTGAAGATTTGAGAGTAAGGTTTTTGAGAAAATTGACTTTGAATGAACAAACCTGAAAAAATCGCAAACTTTCGGTGTGCTCGAAAATGTCATAAACGTTTCCTGGCTTTTAAATCGTAATTGGGACTTCAAAATTGGGGATTTTAGGTAACTTTCCGAGCAGATTAACCCTTTGAATTTCACCCCAAAAATATGTGTCGTGAATTGTCCTGATGTGTCGACATTTAGAAAAGGTCCACTAATCAAGTCCAGACTGATTTCCGACATTTCGGGGAAAGGTCGTGAATTTTCCGACCCTTCTACCGTTCGAAAGCAAAAATGGATATGGAAGTGTCGGAAACCGGCGGAAGATGGATATATGAATAATTTTTCTTCATATATCAGTGTTTTTCATCATATATGAATAAGTTTCACGATATATCCATTTACCGCCGGTTACGAGTTATTAGTAGCTAACTTTAAATCTTCAGTGAACGCAGCCCAGTAAATCATGGTGGAAACTATGGAGCAATGCTATATTAGTCTGTGGAGCCTAGCATACACATGTACAACAGTGATTCTGTGTAATCACCGTCTTATCAGAATTGCCATCTTTCAGAAACTTCGAAAATCGTAAATACGGTTATCATGAACACAAAAGAACAAAACGTACAAAGCGTACACGCACATAGCAGTCCAAAAAGAGTATCACGAACACAACTTTACTGTCTTAGGTCTTGGCCTTTTCTCTAATTGGGGGCAGGTGCTGCTTTTGTGGATCGTCAAACAAATAATTGTTTTTGAAATGGAATAGCCAGTCGCAATTTCCCGGGCACAGTCTAACCTGGAAGCGGTAACAGGCCCACCGGGTCTGAGCTCGCTGTTTATGCACCTGGCACAGTCCTTTCGTGGCAGGGAACAGGCGGTGCATAGTGGACGCATCAAACCGTACATTCCATTCCTGATGACGTTCAATAATTCGCTCCCGGTCAGATGAGGATCGATAGGCTCGAGCTGCTGCCTCAAGTTCAAACCCTCCGCATCGGCCATCGGTCGCTCCGCTCTGGATGAGGCATCCATCTTGTCGGCCAGCTCGAGTAGAGACCGTATCAGCCACACACGGAATGGCTTGCTTAGGCACTTTTTATCATCGGCCGGGTTCAGAGTAGACGCACGGAGTGCTGTTCACAGACGCCTTTAAAAAGGAAATGCATCTGTTGTGAGAGATCGAAAGAGAAGAGAGAGAGAGAAAGAGAGAGAGAGAGAGAGAGAGAGAGAGAGAGTGAGAGAGAGAGAGAGAGAGAGAGAGAGAGAGAGAGAGAGAGAGAGAGAGAGAGAGAGAGAGAGAGAGAGAGAGAGAGAGAGAGAGAGAGAGAGAGAGAGAGAGAGAGAGAGAGAGAGAGAGAGAGAGAGAGAGAGAGAGAGAGAGAGAGAGAGAGAGAGAGAGAGAGAGAGAGAGAGAGAGAGAGAGAGAGAGAGAGAGAGAGAGAGAGAGAGAGAGAGAGAGAGAGAGAGAGAGAGAGAGAGAGAGAGAGAGAGAGAGAGAGAGAGAGAGAGAGAGAGAGAGAGAGAGAGAGAGAGAGAGAGAGAGAGAGAGAGAGAGAGAGAGAGAGAGAGAGAGAGAGAGAGAGAGAGAGAGAGAGAGAGAGAGAGAGAGAGAGAGAGAGAGAGAGAGAGAGAGAGAGAGAGAGAGAGAGAGAGAGAGAGAGAGAGAGAGAGAGAGAGAGAGAGAGAGAGAGAGAGAGAGAGAGAGAGAGAGAGAGAGAGAGAGAGAGAGAGAGAGAGAGAGAGAGAGAGAGAGAGGCATCCATTCATAGGAGGCTTGGGGTGTTTACCCCCCCCTGCTGAAAAGGCCAAACCCCAACTCACGCCCCAAGACAAGAGTTGGGACCCCCCAACGCAAAAATAGAAGTAAATGTACTACTAGTGGCTCCAGTACTAACAAACTGGCTCAGAAATCACTAATTTTTAGCCTAAAATTCGCTTGAAAAGTCTTTAGAAACCGAATTTGGCGTTTCCACTCAGTCGTTTTAAACGCGTATTTGAAGGCAAATTTTAAAAATTTTCTCGCCCTGGTAGGGCAGCGGCCCAACCAGATACTTTCAATTTTTTACACCCCTTTCCGAAACCCTGGATACGCCAGGCGTTTCAGAGCTTTTTGAAAATTTGGAGCCCCCTCTGGGCGAAACCCCCCTCGACCCCCACCTGAGAAAACCCCCTCCCCCTCCCCCTAGGTCGGCCCGGAGCTGTTACATGCACGTTATGTTGTTGCATGGAAGGCACTAACTAAAATTTGAGAAATGTTTCCCTTGTCTTACAACACAACAAAATCAAACCCCTATTTTCAGCCCTCGCGCTAGTCTCACAGCGAAAACTAAGAACGCACAGGGGTTGGGGTCGGGAGTGGGTATGGTCGTTGTAACCAGAAGCCCTGATTACGGTTTCAGAGACCCTAAATAGGGTTTCGGAACCCCCAATTAGGGTTTTAGAAGCTCTAAATCGGGTTCCGGAACCCTAATTTGGGTTTCTAAGGCACAATCAGGGTTACAGAACACCAAATTGGGTTTCTGAAACCGTAATTTGGGTTTCAGAGGCCCAAAATTGGGTTCCGGAACCCTAATTTGGGTTTCAAAAGCCTTAATTAGAGTTCCGGAACCGTAATTTGGGGTTTTTGAAACCCTAAATAGGGCTTCGCAATCCAAATTCGTGTTTCTGAAACTCAACATAGGGTTCCAGAACCCTAATTTGGGTTTCAAAAGCCCTAAATAGGGTTCCGAACCCAAATTTGGGTTTCAAAATCTCTAAAGATTCCAGAGAAATGCATTTTAACTGTATTATGTCAAATAAAATGGGGGTTTTTTTGCACGTTTCAAAGCAAAATAGGCTTTTTTGCACATTATAAATAAAAAATAGGGCTTTTTGCATGTTTAAGCAAAAATACGGTTTTAAACGACATTTTTGCACTTCAGACAGGATTTTTACCCGTTTTTTAGTCCTCAAAACTAAAATTTGAGCCCAAAAAAGGTCGCTGAAACCCATTTTTGGATACCAAAAAAAAGGTTGCTGAAACCCCCTTTGAGCATAGTGCTGAAACCCTATTTTTGATCAGAAAAATTACAACCCCAGCCGAAAACCCAGCTATATGATAGGAGTGGAGAAAACTGCTGTAACCCCGACCGAAGCTGAGCGAGCGTACTCCGTGTCTTTCTGGGTATGAGGTTTCAGTTTTCAGGGGTATGGTCGTCCCAGGGGATATTGGTCTATGAAGGGGTCATATGTACATGTTACAGGGCATTCGGCGAAGGGATTTGCGGGCTGGCGCCGGCTAGGGGTGGGGTCAAAGCCGAAATTTGCTGAAGTGGGGTTTCGCACTAGGCTAAAAATGGCTACTTTGGGATAAAAATCGTAAAAAATCTCTAATTTTTACTCAAATACAGCTAAAAAGTGCTGTTTCGGCGGGGATTTTAGCTATTTTAGTGTATTCAATTTACCACCCCAGCCGAAATTCTAGCTCGTGTCTAGTGGGGGATGCAAATAGCATGGACAGGACTAACACAACAGACAGAACGCAGCCGCAGCTCAAGGAATGGAGTCAACGCATCAATGCCGGCGCAGCAGCCAAAGTTGTTCACGCCTCAACGAACGCCGTAGTCGGTAGTTCACTCAATTGCCACTATGCACTAATCAAGCCGTACAAGCAGACGAGTGCTATGCAAATTTTTGCCAAAACCGGGTCTTCATTTCATACCACTTTATACGTAATTACACCATGAAGGCAGAAGAGCAGCACGTTTTTTCTAAATTTGTCCGTCAGTACTGTACATACCTTGTTGCATCCATTTGCGAGCGAGCAGTTAATTAAGTCCTCTTGCTGTAAATAGTGCAACTTTGTGTTTCGGCGATCTTTGAATTCTGCCATCAGATATAAACCATACGCATGTCACCTGAAAACAGTTTCTTTGCTTTTCGAATTCCAACACAAAAGTGGTTTACAATTGTTGTATTTGTTTGTTGTCGTCCGATCTTGTTGCTGCCGCGCTGCTCGGCTACACAGTCAAGGCTACATAGTCGCGGTGTTTTCTCGATCTAACCGGCAGTCTTTATCAAACGGCCAACACCGGCGCACACTGGAGAGAAAATAAACTGTAGCGAAAGTAGAGTAGCCCTGGCGCTCTGCATGCAATCGGCCGTTCCTTCCCTCCCATCCTTGTTTGCTACACAAAGCGGCCTTTGTTCTCGGCCACGCCGTCCCACGCTTTTGCACGCCAACTTGGCACAGACTGAGACTGGCTGGCACGTCCTACACACATGTAGCAGCACTGAATACATAGAGACGGCCGTCCTACTAACACAGCATTTACGTATGCCTAGACACATCAACAATGCAATCACCTGGCTACTGGTCTCACGGTCGGCCTTAGGTTTATGAGATAATTTATGTGTATACTTTTCAATGGCCATCCTAAAGGATGAACTAGGCAAATTTAGCCTCAAATTTACTAAACACGGCTATCTCAAAGCTACAAACTAAGTTCCATAGCTTAGCTTTCAATGAACATCATAAACAATGAATAATGAACGCTACTACCAATAACGATAATTTAAACCAACCTGATTCATGCTCAGCAGGCCATGGCAAGACCGGGCACGTTGAGGCAGGATTGTCGGCGGATTCTTCACATTTGAACGCCGCCGAAACCTGTTGCTTCGTATTTGAACGCCGTCGAAAGCAGTCCGCTTCGCATTTGAACGCGGCCATCTGAAATCATATCAATCCGACATTTATTTTTTTCCGGCCCTTACAATCTGCACATATATTTTGAAATATATACCGACAAAATCCGACCCATAAAAAATTTCACGACCTTTAACGCATTTTTTCCGACCCTTCTAAACGCCTCTGGACCTGCTCCATATGGAGTAGGTGTGATTCAGGAAAATTGTGTAATTTTTTTTTTTTGTTTTTTTGTTTGGGTTTTTTTTTTTTGTTTTTTTAATTTTAATCATAAAACCAGCCTAGGATACTCAGAACTTGGGCTGGAGTTTTTTTCCGCGATTTAGGAAAAAAACCGGAAAAAAACCGGAAAAAAACTGGAAAAAAACAGGCCGAGGTTTTTTTCGGAAAAATATACAACCCTGGTATCTGACAGTCTCCATTCAATCGATCACCCTTCATTCGTTTCTTAAGCTAGGATCCCGACTCGCATATGGTTTTGTAGCTGTTCTAATGGCCTTTCATATTCTGGTACGTTTCCAAAGTTTAGCTGGTTAGCAAGATATTGACCGAAAACTACGAAATTGCCCCAAAAAGCCACTCCGTTTTTTTTTTTAAAAAATCTGTATAACGTTTTCTACAAATGCCCTGCCAAGCTCATGTTTTAACAAAAGTTAGGTATGAGCTGGCCAAAAAATGAGCGCACTAAAGTGTGCTGTTTGGGGGTGAGGGGGGTATTTTGGCCTCTCAAAGGTGTTCGAAAAAAATTTTCTGGCAAAACTTAACGGTTAACAAACAGTTGCATGCAGTTTTGTGTGCTGAGCTCGAAAATGCATTCAGTTAAGTTAGATCGCTCTGGATCTGGAGAAATTTGCGTGCAGATTTGAGACCAACACTATTTCTTGTGTGGCACTACTCGCTAGCATGGCCATAAACAGCGGTACAAAGCAGTTTTTCGTATGTAGTTTTTGCTGCTGATTCCGAGAATAACAATGTCGTTGCTCTAAATTGCCTAGCTGCTACGTACTACGCCTACTGCTTTGTACCGCGGTTTACGGTCATGCTAGTGAGTAGTCTCACTCAAGAAATGCTGTTGGTCTCAAATTTGGACGCAAGGTTCTCCCGATGCAGAGCGAATCTAACTTAACTGAATGCATTTTCGAACTCAGCATGCAAAACTGCATTGAACTGGATGCTACCATTAAGCTTTGCGCAAAAAAATTTTTTCGTACAACTTTGAGAGGCCAGAACACCTGAAACAACACACTTAGTGCGCTCATTTTGTTTGGGCAACTCATGCCTAACTTTTTTAAGAGCCGGTTTCTCTAGGAATCGACTTTTGCTCCTTAACCTCCGCACAAATCTCATCTTTTTGTCTCCGATTTGGCTAAAATTTTCGATTTTGGTTTAATTTGACCTAAAAAGACATTTTATCACCTTCCCGGCCATTTTTTGAGAGGGTCACTTTTTCGACCCTCTCACAGATTTCGAGTCATAACTTTCGAGTAGGAACTTGCGAATTGCATATTTAGAATCAGAGGATTATTCTCTATCAAACGATACCCTACTCGACTGCATTACAGATAAAAATTTTTTTCGTACCCCTTTTGGGACCGATTTAATTTTTAGTTGTGTTTCCAACTGTTTTATTTCATGAAAATGTAGCGCTATGTTTTTGCTTTCGATTAAAGAAAAAAATCGAGAAAAAAAATTGGGAGGATTTGAGTTTTTGGGCCTTGAAAGATAAAAATCAAAAAATTTTTCCTTATAATGGGTTGCACACTGTAAACAACACAACTTGGTCAGTTTTGAATCGATTTCGGAGATCTTTGACACACCTATTGTACTGTTCATCTTGCACATAGCGCACAAACCTGGTCCTGGTTGCCGCTGTTTAACACGAGTTTTATGCTTATTTTGTTTATTATTTTCAGTTTCGCAAACAATTTCTCGGTTTCATTTGATACTTCCCATGATGGGCGTCCGAATTGTCTTTTTGAAAGGAATTAGAGCTGGAAATCGGGCCGGCCCAACCCAAGCAATACCTAGGCGAAGGATAGTTGGAAACTTTTGCATTGAATAAACATTATGCTTACTTGGTACTTACAAGAAGAAAGCATCAATTTGCATTGTGCACTATAACGAATATTTACAGAGAGTGCTTAGACTCTCTTGTCATTTGTTTTCTCATCAAGCAATGCCATGCAAGATTTGCGTAGATGTGCATGTGAACAGACTAAAATAATGCTGGTCGTATGATCACAGACAATAGACCTCAGTTCAATAGGTCTACTGATGTGCAATGACACTCAAGTGATCGTGCCGACCGCTCTGAGACCAGGTCAGTAGTATACCCCGGTCGGCTGGAGGGGGTGACGTCACAACGTCAGTGCCTCTCCCAGCCGCCTCGAGATAAGCCGCGCCCGCTAGAGACTCCGCCCCTTATGACTCAGCCCCGCCCCAAGTGGTAGATTAGATTAGTAACGGCTATGTATTTCGGTCAGATTTTAGCTGGGTGACGCAACCGGCCACTCAAACGCTGCAGCTTTTTTGCTCGTACGTACAATGTTAAACAAATTGCTACTGCTTTTTGCTTCATACGTACGTTGTTAAACAAACTTACCTCATTTTTGCTCAGTAGGAGCTCATATGTCAACTTGCTACTGCTTTTGCTCATCGCTAAGCCATGCTTCAGCCCTGGCGAATATGTTGTGAAACGGCAATGTTGAGCGCCAGCTGCAGGCAGGCTTGATTTTTGCTTCTAGAGATAAGCGGCGGCCGACTGAACTGTTTGTAAACCGTTATAATCAATAAGTAGTACAATAGCTAAAAATAAACGTGAAAATAATTAATAATTAAAGAAAGAACTTATAAAAATAAACA
>JASANB010006991.1:0-34460 GCA_030248155.1 Sabatieria punctata
CTTCTACGTATTGCTAGCAAGTGTCATTGTGTCCTGTTCGAAATCCTCTATTTACAGCTTCCACTGGTCGCCCTTCAGTCAATGCTTTGCGAAAATTTTCAAATCGCAAAATGTCTCGGTTGGTTCTCTTGGACACACCTTTGGCTGCGTGTTTTATAGTCTCGCCAGTTTCGTCAGCCATAATATAGCATTTTGCGGACAACCCAATAAAAGCCTTGGCCTGGTTCTCCACTTTGAAAAGTCCCGGCGTCCTTTTAGTGTAAGCTTCTGTTTCAGGGGTTCGATCGTCAACGATGAAACTGTACTTTTCAGCTAAAAATTCGTTCTTCATATGCGGCAGCACCAAGTCTTCGGGGTTTTCGCTGGACCAGCTAACTATTATGCTGTCTGTGTCTGATCCTTGATAATTCGGCTTGGTTGGCTTTCAGTGGAACAAAATGTGTTTAGGTGTCGGCCGTCATGTGTATTAGCATACGGAAAATTTTGAAAAAAGTAGTTGCTATGCGCTGGCTCAGGAACGTATCAATATTGCTGAAAATTGTTCCTAGGGTAAATCAAACCTGAGATTTTCATTTCTGAAGTGTGCTTGCTGAAACAACAAGCCGTTTTCGAGTTATTCCATTTTTAAAAAAATCTAAAAATTTCATTTCGCCATAAAACAATTTTAAGATCAGAATTTTTATAAATTGACATTTACAAAGCAAGAACAAACCCTAAACTTATTAATAAAAGCAAAAAACCGCAACCGAATCGGTTAGAAATCACGCTAGAATTTTTACAATGTAAAAACAGAAAACATGCACGCGCTTCATAAGGCGTTTTCGATTCCGCAGCACGGCCTTCTTTGCCCATACCTACATACATTACATAACCCCCGATCAGAATCAAACGACGACCTGGGCCATCAATCGACTTCTAATCATGTAGGGATGCAACCGAATACAAAAATACCGAATACCGAATACCGAAGCGGATTTTCGGAATCGAATAATACCGAATATTTATGATTCGCAGGCGCAATTGCAAAAAATATACTGTCTAACTAATACTTCTTGTTTTTGCTAAAGTTTTTGATGCTAGAAAAGCTGTAGAGTTACGTATGGTTTGAATGCTATAGATTTAACCACGCCTATAACTAAAACAAGCCCTATTTGGTCGTTCTTTATCGTCAGTCCTGCTGACAGACAACAAGGCCGAGTGCAAGATTTGCGAACAAACAGTTTCAAGAGGCGCGAGTTAGGCCACAAGTGCGCTGATTAATCATGTGAAGTCACAGCACAAAGAAACTTCCGCCTATATACCTGGTATCCTCCTATTATCCGCCACATGGCGGAGATTTCACAAAAAAACTTGCCCCTAAACCTGAATCTAAGCCTAAAACCAAAGCTAAAAGTTGGGTTTGACAGCGGGTTGGGCGAATCGGCCACATGGCCGATAACAGGAGGATATTTTCTCGCGAACCACAAACTCGCAGAAAGCTTGCGGAAGGGAGCATCCAGTACTACACTACAGTAAGCACCGGAGCTGGCATATTAGGCATACAGTACAGCTTTCATTGGGTGAATCGCTTGGAAAGATAGGTGGGATTTTACACATAATTGGTACGTATAAAACAAACGCTTAGGTAAAGAAGTGTAAATCTGACAACGTAGTCTACTGGGAACTGAAAAGGCCGAATTTTTGTTGATTATTGTTATGAAAGTAAAACCTTGATCTTGAAGTTTGTTAGCTTTTCGTATGAATAGTCGTTCTTTGCCAAAATTTTAGCATAGCAAATGGACAGAGAGATGTAAAAGAAGAAGTAGCTCAGTGATTTCTGCACAAATTTTAGCAAAACAGTGCAATTTTAACGGTTTTACAATGTTCGGTATTATTCGGTTTGAAAAATACCGAATTCGAATAGTACTAGTAACCGAATTATTCGGTTCGTACCGAATAATACCGAACTTCGGTTGCATCCCTATAATCATGTAAGCGCGCCCGCGCGTCACCCGTTCCGTTGTCATACTTACGTATAACCATACTCTAAATCTGTATCTGTATTTATAGTGCGTGGAGCGTTGGGTTGGGGGCTACATATAGCTTCCTGAAAAAAATGGCTTTGAAAAACGACTGCGACTGATGAAGATGCCCTATTCTTAGTACGAAAGCAAATGCAAACCTGATAATTGATTTTCAAACGCGTGCAGACAGATATGAAAATATGAGTAGTAAAAGTTTAACGCCCGGGCGTTTCTGCTAAGTTTTCAAAAACGGAGACATTTTTGTAAAATTCACTAATTAGTATTATTTTTGTTTTTGTGATAAGATCACTCGAATTGCAAATTTGGACCACCGACGACCGAACGTGGTATCAAATGACTGCTGATTATTATTTTACACATAAACTTCTAAATTACTGCATGCTATATTCAGCCTTACTTCTGATACGTGTTTTCGGTCTCGGAACAAATCCTGCGCATCCAATTGGAAATATTTAAAAAAATATTACCGAATGCGGTATCAAACAACTGATTTTCACCTCTAGATTATTATTTTATACATAACATACCGGCACCTCTACAACCATTTACTACATGCTACCTCAAGTGACGCGCTCTAGAAACATTGCGTTACTTCATCGATTGAGCGGCCGATTACCCCCGGAACACCACTTACAAAACTTGCTATAAAATTGATACGCATAGACGCACCCTAGCTACAGAATAACAGAATAAGCACAGTTAGAAAGATGATCGGAAGTTAGGATCGAAACCCCAGAACGGTGGCCCTTTTTAAACGACGATCATCACTATGAACAAATAGAAATAGGAAGTTTTTTCGGTCATCTTTTGAAAAATAGCTACCAATGTCAATTTTACTACCTTAGACCTACTCCATATTTCGCCGCATTTCCCTTCAGAGATGCTTGAACAACAAATTAAAATAATTGAAAAAATATAGAAATACGCCATCTCGACCTCTATTTTCTAAAACAATCGTAGCAGTTGAGTCCGTCAACAGGTATGTCTCTCCAAGAGCACATGAATTGCTAGGATAATTTGTCATTGATTAAGCATAAATATAACAATCTTCGTCAAAACCCCTCTTTAAACAAAATTTGGCCAAAAGTGATGTACATACACTTGTTGAGACACTAATCTGCGCAAGTAGTGATCTCAATAATTTTTGCGCGCTTTCCTTCGGAAACACAAAATTGTGGCGCGTATACAAATCGCCTCCCCAGAAAAACGGAAACGGTGAGGACGTGCGGTACACAGAGGTACACCAAATTTTGCGGGTTTTCCAATGTCACAAATCGCCTCCCCGAAAGTAGGAAAGTTGGAAAATCGCAAGTTACACCATAACAGAAGGGAATTAAAGCAGTACTAAGGGCAAAATGAAGCAAATGAGCGCAACAGCTCATGCTGGAAACGATTGCTTGTCGCAAAATTGTTTCATTCAATAAGTCGAATATAAAAAATCTTACTTTATGTAAGTCCATCTCTGGCAAGTTAATGCTGAAGAACTCGTATTCTGTGGCCTTGCACACAAACTCCCTTTTGTTTCCCATACCACGATGCTACCCATTTATCTACTTGTTATCACTGCCTTTCGGTGACCTGACAGCAAATCTAAATCTAAGCTGAAATAGATTCAGAGTCGCGTTTATGACTGTAAATAGGGTTATGTATATTTGAGCATAGATCTCAGAAGTCAATTTCTAAATTGCAGGCAGCGTCACTACGTAGTCACAGTGATGACCAAAAGGACAAAACTCATTAACTTAAAGTAAAAGCAAGCACCATTAAATATTTATATGTAAATTGCATGGGTATCAAATATTTAGCAATTCATAATCTAAATTCGAAAATGTAACAAGAAAATTGAAAACGGAGTTTCACAAATGACTAAAACTGTACATACATGCATACTGTATCACAACAGAAAATCCAAACGGTTGGTCTTATCTTGTGCGGAAAGAGGCACAAAGCTGCCTCCAGTGCTATATATCAGCCTGTAAGTGAAGTTTGCGAAATACTTACATGCATAGTGCATGTAAGTGCTCAACTGCTGTTAGAATAGGCACTTGTGCAGCTAAAATGCCACAATCAGATGAGATGAACGCAGCAAAGCACAGACGAAAACTCCGCAAACATAGCCATTATTGGAATGCCATTCCGTGGAACTCTTGATAAGACATGAGTCTATTGTGATGGCGGGATCTCATACCGTTGCCGAATTGCCGGCGTTACCGATATGCAAATTTTTATGCATCCGTGTGATGTTGGTTGTTATGTGCATGTTTTCCAAATTTCCATTTTTTATATTTTCCATTTTCCAACTTTCCAACTTCTTGGGGAGGCGATTTGTGCCCGCCCGCAAAATTGTTCCTATTAGTTAATCTGTTTAATTCGTTTCCGTTCTTCTGCCCTGCCTGCAAGAAAGAAAAGAAGTAGCTACACAAAGAAAGTGTTTGCAAAATGAATCTCAGGCGAAAGCAGGCTAAAAAATCTGCGATTCCTGGCGACGTTCTAGAAAAGTTCTGCTCTGCTGGCCTTTCCCCGGTGTGCTTTTTTAAATATTTGGAGAGGTTTACATTTTTACTTACTGGATTTATTTTTAGTTATTAATCAGTCAGGCACTTAACGCTATGCATGTAGGTACGGTAGCCGGTACAGTTGGTGTCGTGGTTTAGGCCGCATAGCCACTGTGCGCGACGTCGTGCGCTCATCCTGTCGGCCGGCGCGGCAAGTTTCTTGCCGCAAAGAGTTGGTCGTCGGCAGAAAGCTCCACCCAGGCAACCGAAAGCTGGTGACAGCTAGTAAGTAAAATGGGAACCGACTGGATCTGCCTAAGCACCGAAGCCGCTCCAAAAGCATGCCACGTTGGAGGAGAAGATCAACGACGTCAGGGCTGTCTGAGAAACCAGCAATATATGGCCTATACCGGTTTAGTCCGTAGGGCCGGGCGGCCGTTGGGAGCTGACAGCACCATGACGTCACCACGCCAGGCACTCTCTTAGTACCTGGCGCCCAACAGCATGGCTAGAGTGGCTGGCAGTGATAGAAGGGAAACGTCAGAGATGACGAACCACGGGGTTCGCGCAATGGACCGCACAGGTCTGAGCGTAGGGCTGTAAGGCCCCCCCGCACATCGGGTCGGATCGGTAGGTACGGTACCGCATACATGTAGGTAGTGACGCAACCGGGAGTGGAATACCGAGATTCGGGAAAACCGGGATTACGGGAAATGAAAATACCGGGAATATCGGGAAATCGATCAAAACGCATGCAGCATGATAAAACATGAATGTTTTCAACATCCGGCTTAGCTATTGATACCAGTTCTAGTCGGTTTTCTCTAGAATTTCCGCTCAGGACGGGCTAAACAACTGTACACCGCGAGATCAGGTTTATGTTGAATTTGTTAGTGAGTTGGTTTGGCAGGCACCAGGCAGCTCGATGTCAATTGGACCAAAAGAGTAGTGTAAGACAGTCAGGCACTTAACGCCGTTTATGGTACCGTCGCCATATTTGGTACCACCACAGACCTCGAACGTACCATATATGGTGCCGGTACCATAAACGGCGTTAAGTGCCTGACTGTAAGAATAGCCAATCAATGAGTGGCTTTGCTCATTTGAAGGCCTTTATTAAGTTGGAAGCTTAGAAGATAAAGTTTACGGCCTAATAAACTAATATAAAAATATTTGGAACAAAAGGAAAAGCTGCAAAACATGGTTGTTCGCTCAAATTGACGAGTACTAGCAGTCATTTGAAATATTATTCAAAGTTTTGCGTGCCGCTGGTAGTGGCAAAAGAAAGTTGGGTATATAGTAGATGTATGTCACTGAAATACGTAGTATCTGCGAAAAACTGTCAATACTGCTACAAAATCTATTTCCCGATATTCCCGGTATTTCCCGGTATAAGAACGTGCGAACCGGGATTGGAAACCGGGAGTGAAAATACCGGAATTCCCGGTTCTTCGGGAAATACCGGAATCCCGGTTGCATCACTACATGTGGGCCTACTAAGGGGGGTTGGGGGTTACCACCTGCTGGAAGCTGGAAAGGCCGAAACCCCCACCCCGAGACAGGTTAACGACACCCGACCCAAAAATACAAATACCAGTACTGGCTCGAGTACTAACAAACTAGCTCCGAAATCACTAATTTTTAGCCTAAAATTCGCTTGAAAAGCCTTTGGAAACCGAATTTGGCGCTTCCACTGCTGCTTAAGAGAAATCGGTGCTTTTGGAAGCCCATTTTTGTTGATGTCTGAAAACTCTGGAGCACAGAAGGCAAAAACCAACTTCTAACAAATAATAATAATAATAATAGTCGTACCTAGAGTTGTAAAAAAAAATTTTTTTTTTGAAAGCCAAAAAAATAGCTTTTTTATGAAAATTTTTCATTTCGAAATTTTTTTTTTCAAAATTTTTTCCTAGCATGAGATATAGCTTTAGGAGATGCAAGGATGCATCAGAAGCAACTTTAAATACAAAATCTGATACTTTGGTTCAAACATAGTGTTACAGCCTGAGAGTCGACATTCTACTTGCAGCATTGCTCACAGAGTGGCTGCTGCCCTTCAAAACCTATTTTTTAGGCTTAGAATAGGCAAGAAATTGATAGAACTGCACTGCTAATGTATATCTGAGGCTAAATTCAGCGATCTTCCCCCAAAATTTCCATTCTGTGAATAAAATAAAAAATTTTCGAAATGGGTCTTCAAAAAAAAGCTTTTTTTTAAAAAAAAGAGCCTAACAACACTAGTCATACCGAAAATCTTTTCATTCGGTCGAAAAATGACAGAATGGCGGCCATTTGAAATTATTCGGAAAACTCGAAAAAAGGTCAGACGGTCTTTTTTTATGGCCAACACTGTAGTTAAAATACAGAGCTACCATATAAGGCACCGGTACCTTATATGGTACCTGTACTTTTTATGGCATTAAGTTTCTGACAGTATTATGACATTTTTTGTTGAAGTCACGGCATTCCCATACTTGGCGGGGGTTAAGGGGTTTACCCCTCCCATCGAAGGCCAATACCTCACTCGGTTGGCTATACCCCTCTCCCTACCCCCTCTTTTTCGTTTTTTAAGGCAAAATAGTCGTTTTTTTAATTTTAGGACCCCCAGTCGACCTCCAGATTTTTTTTGAATGTAGAATTAGGGGCGGGTAGAATTTTCAATTCCTGAGGTGGGTAGGAGCGCCTGAGTGGGGCTGAGGCGGTGGTATGCCAAAAAGTCCGATTTTTTACTAAAATTAAGGTTTTTTGGTTATTTTTTCATTAAAATAAGTTAAAATAAGCTATTCTGAGCTCATTTACACCTAATTCAGGCATATTTTTATCATAATTTTCTGTACAAAATTCTTCCAAAAATTCTTGAGGGGGTAGGTCAGAGCCAGAGGGGGCCAACTCTCCTCAGCCCACTTTGTCCATGTCTGTTTTGAACTACTCAGGATTGAGTTAAGTCTGCTGCAGCAAACCTTAACCCACAAAATGTGCCCCTTTTTAGCATATACCTGCTAAACTTCAACCATATTGTAATGACCTTGTGCAGAACCGGCAACAAAAAGAAGTGAAAGCAGTTTGGGGTGCCCTGTATGCAGGTGTCTAATGGTGTATTACTTGCATACATGTAACAGGGGGTCTGCCCCCCTCCGACTTGGACCAGACCCCCCCGGATGCCCCCCCCCCCCGAGACGATTTCGCCGACCCCCCTCCGATTTTTCTGGCAAGTAAATTTTTGAGCAAATTTTTGCAATTTTTTACAATTTCAGACACAAAAAAATGCCAAAATCGCCTGCAAAACAGCACTTTTTAGCTGTTTTTCAGCCCAAATTAGCGATTTTTAGCCCAGAAATTGCGATTTTTTCGATTTTTGAGCGTTTTTTAGTGCCCACCACCCCTCCCCCAAAATTTTGGCTCAGACCCCCCAACCCCCCTCCCCCCATCGGCGGATGACCTGTTACATCAGCGGATGACCTGTTATGATTACTTGATACTGTTTTCAGTCAGAAAACGTCTTAATGACGTGTCATTTCTGCCCGAGCACGTCGGAGAGTCACCTGTTGAGCGTCTGTGATGAGCAAGGCTACGTCTCCATCGTTGACACCCGCACTCCCCTAATGCGCAAGCTCCGAAGTAATACTAGCTACTTTACATAGGTTGAAAAAATGGCTACAAATACAGAACTGACTGGCCAGCCAAAAAAGCGCCTGCTCCTTTTTTTCTATTTGTCTTGATGTCTTCAAATAGCCGCCGTTCGGTCGAATCTCAACCGTTGAATAGTGTTTTGGCTCGATTAATATTACATATTTGTTTGCATACAGTTTGTTTTCGTCAAATCCAACGAATACTTGATGGGATCTTACCGAAATTTTGCATATAATAATGACCTACTTACATTTAACAGCTTATCCTCCAAAGAGGGTGAGGGTTGGGAGCTAGCGCCGACCGGTGATCTAAAGAAGGCGTTTAGGCGCTGAAAATCGTAGAAAATCGCAATTTTTCGGCTAAAATCTACTAATTTGGGCTCAAATACAGCTAAAAAGTGTTGCTTTAGAGGCGATTTTAGCAAAGTCAGGGTCGAAAGTCGCAAAAATTTGCTCAACAACTTCTTGAAAAGAAGATCGGAGGGTGGTTGGAGAAATCGTGTTGGGGATCGGGGTGTCTCCTCTGGCCTAAGTCGGGTTTGGGGGCAGACCTCCGGCCGCCCCTGTTAGATCTAGATCTATATCGAGTCTTAGTCTCTTTGCATGCCAACTTTCTAGCACAACCGGTCAAAATCTGCCGGATTTTTACTTCAGGGTTCGTGCGGGATCTGGAAAGTCAGCGAGTCATGAAACGTCAGGGAATTTGGTGTCAGGTCAGGGGAAAAATTGATAGCAATAGAAAAATCTCGCCACCAAATGGTCCTGTTAGAACTTTACACACCACCCTTTTTGAATATCGCACTTTTGACTTTCTACTACTGGGTGTCCCAAAAATATGACAACATTTCTTTTTGCTGTTATTTTCACTGGATATGTTGCCACTAGTCTAGGCACCGGTGCCAATAGCATAAACTACGTTAAGTGCCTGACTGATAGACAAGTTTCTGGCTAACAGTAGCAACTTTAGTATTTGTATTTGCAGTCTTTCGAGCCCACCAGAACGCAGTGCTAGACACCAGCTGGCTGGCAGGACAGACCAACAGACTGTTGACTTGTTCTGGAGATGAAACGGCTCGTTTGTGGGATTTGGAGCGGAAGACCGAACTACTGGTCTGTCATGGTCACGAGGCTTCTGTCAAAACCATCGCTGCCTGTCCAGACGACTCTAGTAACTGCTTTGTCTAGCTGTTGTCACCAGACATGCATACATGGGCCGGGGGTAGACCCCTCCCCCTCGGTCGGCCATACCCCCCTCGGCCGGCCATACCCCCCTCCCCCACCCCGCCCCCTCCCGGAGGGAGGAAATTTTCGCTTATTTAAGGCAAAATAGGCGTTTTTGGCCTTTTTTCGGTTGGGGGGGACCCCCCCCCCCCCCCCCGAGGTCTCAACCCCCCACCCCCCTCCGGATTTTTCCGGCCCATGTATGCAGACATGTAACAGCTCCGGGCAGACATGGGCTAGCATTTCGGCTGATGGGGGGGGTAGAATTTTCAATTCCTGAGGGGGTAGGGGAGCGCCTGATGGGGGGCTGAGGAGGTGGTAAGCCAAAAAGTTCATCGATTTTTGGCGAAAATCAGGGTTTTTTGCTTATTTTTCATTAAAATAAGTTAAAATTAGCTATTCTGAGCTCATTTACGCCTATTCCAGGCATATTTTTATCATAATTTTCTATACAAAATTCTTCCCAAAAATTCCTGATGGGGGTAGCAGCCGGCTGATGGGGGTAGATCAAAGCCTGATGTTGGGTCAACCCCCTCAGCCCCCCCTTTGACCATGTCTGGCTCCGGGCCGACCTGGAGGTCGTCGTCGGAAGTTTCTTGTGGAGGTAGGGCGTTTCCTAAGGTGCGGTGTCAAGGGGGTCCCAAATTTCAAAAAGCTCCAAAACGCCTGGAAATCCGTTTTTAGCATATTTTTTTCAGCAAGGACGCAAAAATTCGCTATTTTTTAAGCTGCCAAACAGGGTTGTAGAGCTAAAAACAAACAAAACATGACAAAAAGGGCTTCCAAAAACAGCGATTTCTCTCAAATATCAGCCGTGGAAACGCCTAATTCGGTTCCAAGGGCTTTTCAACCGAATGTTAGGCTAAGACTTAGTGATTTCTGAGCCAGTACTGGGAGCCACTACTAGTACTTGTATTTTTGGGTCGGGGGTCCCTTAACCCGTCTCGGAGGGTGAGGGGGGCTTGACATTTCCAGCAGGGGTAGCCCCGAAACCCCCTAGTACATGTATGGTTGTCACGTTTTGTAGTGTGCTTTTCAACACTCAGGCAACTACAACAAATTTCACTACCTGTTGGCTTGTTGCATCGCCCCGTTTGAGCGCCGTCTTACCAGTTCCGACTTTCCTTTGGGGCCGCCTAGGCTTTAGGGCTTAAGCCTTCAAAAAAGCTTGCTTTAAAAGGGTTTTTTTGAAAAGGCCTAATAACCCTAAGTTTAGATCTGTTCGTCACTGGCTCACGCGACGGCAGTCTAGCAGTCTGGGACCAGCGCTCCAAAGCCAGAGGCGTTAGGTCGTCGATAATCAACTCGGACTTAGCGCCGTCTCGACCAGTCAACAAAATAAACTGCGCCCACACCACCACCAGCAACTCTCAAAGTGTGACTGAGAATTTTGATGGTCCCGTAGACGGCAGTTAATTGTTATCGCTCTTCCTACAGACGCCAGTATGATGCGCTCCAGTCCGTTCCGATTGAAACAGAAAGGTACACCGCCGATGAAGAGAGCACGACGAACCCCTCCGGTTCGCTCAATATCCGCTAACTCAGCCAGCGTTAGAAAACGAAATTTGTATGTGTTAGTGATTTCTGTGTATGTGAGAGGTTATCGAGATATTTCAGAGCTGGTGGGGAAGCTACAGATCCAGGCATCACCTCTGTGTTGTTCCACCAAGTCAATACTGTAATATCGGCTAGCAGTAGCCCTAGTAGGTAAGCTTCTCATTCAGTAGTTTAGTCAATCGAGACGCGTCTTGGCTACGTGTAGTTTACGCTATCCCGTGTGTCACGGCGGCCCCGGCATCCGTGAGAGCAGGTTCGAAACCGGTGAAAGCGACTGGAAGTAGTCGACGTAAAGCCCAACCAACCCAGACCGCCGAAAGCCGGTGATGGCCAGTAGGTAAATGGGAACCGAACCGGCGCTGCCTAAGCACCCAATGGCAGCAAGGGGGAGGGCTGTTTGTAGACAGGGCTACCCCATTGAAGGGCTCTGAAAAGAGCGAGGCGTGTCCTGAGCTGTCCAAAAGGACAGTGGAACTCAAAAACAAAACAAACAACATCAATCAGTAAGGATGGGGAAAGAAATTTCGATTTTTCCAGTGTTTAGGTTTTGCTAAACAGATAAGTTTAACAACACAAAACGCACTCGAAAAACAGTTCACACTCTTCATTAGAAACGGTCAGATGATTACATTGCTGTGCAAATGGCTGTGGTGGCAGAACACAGAAAAGAGTTTATACTTCAAAATAATCTAGCGTCTTTCACTGACCACGTGGAGGACACATTCCATTAAATCTGTTGCTAATTAACTCGCACGCTGCACAACTGTTTCGGCAGTTATTAGTCATCCAGTGCGGATTTGCCTCACACTCGCCATCATCAGCCCACTCCTGGCAGCTGCTGAAGTAGTCATGACACTCTACAATTGAAATCTCTTTAGACTTTTGTATGTGGGCATTGCAGTTTGCTATAGCTTGGTAACACATTAATAGGTACCTGTAGAGTACTTGAATGGACACAGATCGCAAGTTGCAGTACAGTTTTTCTTCATGAATTCGGCATTGGTTTCACATTGACCTTGCGACCTCCAGACATCGCAGCAAAAGTTTTCGTCATAACAGTCGTAGTTGTTTTGGAACTCGGTGTCTGACATGCAATACATGACTGTTGGCTTTCCTAAATAGCTTCACAGTGAAATTAATGTTTGGGCCATGCAGTAAATTCAAAGCATTTGAAGCAAACTTATCCAAATCTTGCATGTCTGTTTTCATTGAAAGTTTACCTGGAATTTTGGAACCTTCTTCTCTGGTAGAAAACCAAGCAATCGCCACATGGCAGACTCACCTAGTAGCCATTTATTTGATTGACAGTTTGTTAACTTACTCTGAATTCTCCACTGAACATTTGGCTGTTGCAGTTTGGAATAGCTAGGCAGTTTTGTGTGCACCAGTACAGTCTGTTCAACTAATCCTTTCAGTAAGTTGTCAAGAAGCATTTGTAATGGACTGAAGTAAACCTGTGCAGGTGCAGGCAGTTCACTGAACCCTACAAGCATGCCTAATGGTTTTGTTTAGTCAAATGTCATGCTTCTTACCGCCCTTGGCTAACAGAATGAGCTGCTCTATGCTTGTAGCGTCTGACAGATGCACATCTCCAGCACTTCCTCCACTTGTGCCATCATCTTCTAGAACAGATCTCAGCCTTCATCCATGGTTTAGAATTATGTTGCATATCTATTGTCGATAGAGTGTGGATTTGTCTGAGGTTTACCTACAGAGCATTTCCTAGTAAAAGATTTTTTTGGTCACATAATATCATCAAGTTTTGGCTGAAATGCAGCAAAAATCAAATTGACCTTGAAACTGACAAAAGTGTACATGTGAATTGTGTAAGAGAAATATCTGATTTGAAACCAACATCTATCTGTCATAGGGTGTCTGAATGTTTGCGATTTGATTTAACCTGAGTAGATAGTACACAAGATACATGCAACTGGTCATCCACCGAAGGTGGAGGTCTGGCACTGGCTGGGGGTGAGCCCAAATTCTAGGGAGGGGTTGGGCACTAAAAACGCTTAAAAATCGCAATCTTTCGGCTAAAACCCATCAAAAATCGCTAATTTGGGTTTAAATGCATCTAAAGAGTGCTTTTAAGTCCAGAAATTTCAGGTTAAAAACTTGCTAATAAGTCAATGTTCAAGTTGAACTTACCAACAGTTGACTCAACCGACTCTTACATGTAAGTATAGATAATATATGATCACTCACGAATGTTGCATTTATCCTTCAGGTTAGCTGCCATTCCTTTAAAAACTGGATATGCACTGCACATCTTTCCATCCACTTGTCTCTTCTTGCGAGGTGGTAGATCTTCTGGTGGTGCTGAGGGAGGTGGTCTGGGTCGTACGGCCGATTCTCTAATAACGCAAACTACTTGACCACCCAGTGCCGTAAATGGCAGCACTGGCTCATGTGGTCGATGGATGCGCTCTATTCTCTTAGGGCCTATCAGGGTTTGGCATGTGACGTCTTTGTCTTCAGGCAGTGAACCTCTGCCAAGCACAGCTATTTCCGAGGATAAAACTTTGTTCAGTTCAGGGCCAAGCACTGCATCTTCACTTCCAAAGCTGCTCTGTGCAAAGTTTGTCCGGTTTACAGCATAAATGTGGTTTGTGGTCAAGTTCCTCACACTTGCTGGACCTTGCTGCTGTACACAGTGCAGTAATTTTTCCACAACTGTTGGATTGCTGAGAGTTCGCTCAGCACAGCTGTGGTAAAGGTTGGGCAAGTCTTGGCGGATTTTGAGACATCGGTCTGATTTTCTGAAACACGATATTGAACATGCAGTGAAACTTGTACAGGGGGACCTGTTTTGCATGTTAATTGTTAGCTTCTGTTGCTCACAAAATAACTCACATATGTTTGTCACAGTCACATTTGCTTTGGCAGAATTTTCCATGATGCACAGTTGCATCAGCAAAGTCAGCCCTTTGATATTCATATTGCGTTTCTGCAATCAGTGTCTGGATGCACCTTCTGACATTGTCCGAAGCTTCTGCAGTTGAGCAGTTGTTGAAGCTGTGTCTGGCAGATTCGATGGCTCTGAAACAGCTAGTCTATAATTTTCTAAGCTTTGACTTGAGCCGAAACAGATTACAAGTCAATCAGCATTTTGTGTGTGTTCCAGTTCCTGACAACTGCATCATCATCTGAATCCGGCATAAACGGTTGCTTGGGAATTCTTTCTAGATGAAAATCCAGTTCTTCTTGTGGAGTTGTTTTAGGTAGTGACCATCCTTGCAATCGAGTACGGCGCATAATGCAACTTTCAATTTCTGGCAGTATTACTGTCTTTGCTAAGTCTTTTCCACAACCATAGCTGACCTCTATAATATCTCCCAGCCAAAAGGAGGCCACTGCACATCCTGGGCAGATGAATTTGTATGTGAAATCTTGTGGCCTTGTTAGGTAAGGTTCGTCCTCTTTTCCTCCCTGTGCACTTAACGGTACTCTGCATTTTTGTCTAAAATTGATTGATTCTGATTAAATATTGTGCATTTCGCTTACTCTGTAAAGCACTGGGTTAATTTGTGCTTGAATTTGTCTGGATTTGTAGTCATTAGGTCAATTCGAACATCATCTGGGCCGAAACTTTCGTTCATACATTTCTTGTAGTTGAAAAACTCTTGATCACAGTTTGCAACATCTTTCCTTCCTAATGGAATGTCTGTACACTTCACCTAAAGAGAAAAAAATATGTAAATTCATACACGAAAATCAGTTATAACCATACATGTAACAGGGAGGGTCTGGGGGGGTCTGCCCCCCACCCGTCTTTGGCAACCCCCCCCCAGTTGGGGCCCCCCCCCCCCCCCGAGACGATTTCACCGACCCCCCCCCCCCCTCCGATTTTTCTGGCAAGTAAATTTTCGAGCAAATTTTTGCAATTTTTTACACTTCCACACACAAAAATTGCCAAAATCGCCTGCAAAACAGCACTTTTTAGCTGTATTTCAGCCCAAATTAGCGATTTTTGGCAATTTTTAGCCAAAAAATCGCGATTTTTCTCGATTTTTGAGCGTTTTTTAGTGCCCACCGCCTCCGTCAAATTTTTGGCTCAGACCCCCCCCGACCGGCGCGAGACCCCCCCAACCCCCCCCCTCCCCCCATCGGCGGATGACCTGTTACATGTATGGTTATAACAACAAAATTTTGCAAAAAACAGCGCTACTATATGTTCTAAAACCCATGTGCACAGTACTGGGAACAACTTCTAATTTGGCTTACCTGATAGAAAGCTGAAATGAAGAGAAATGCGAGATTCCAAAACGAAAACGTCATTTGTTGTTTGTAATCTTTTCAATCTAACACAAGTCAGTGCACAAACAAGTGCCCACTACACAATCGTTAAACCAACACTGCGTTTGTGGAGACATCAAAACACTTGTGTAGGAGTGGACCGAAAAACTGGTCTTCTAAACCAGATGCGTGCGGTTTAAGGCTGCTTGATCGGCCCACGTCCGGCGCTGGTGGCGCAAAAATATTGCACTCATTTGTCAGACAACCCATCACATTCTAAAACACCGTGTGTTGGCTGCATACTGGCATGTAGGACAATTAGACACATGAGCGCTCAAAATTTTGTTTTCTATGAATCACCACTTTATTGACAACCAGTCATGAGTCAGATTTGGTGGGTAAAATATCAGTAGACTCCAGATCGAGTTGGTTTTACCTTTGCTGGTGTTGGTTGCATATGAATGCTAGTAGTCGAGTTGGGCACCAACTGTTGTTTGCATCATCTGGTCTGATTTGGCGACCCCGACACCGGTGGAGACGGTGTGTTTGTGTGTTCAAAACCTGTCGAGGCGATGGCAAGTAGTTCTCACAAAGCCTAGCCTAACCCAAACAGTCGAAGGTCAGCAATGGCAAGAAGATAAATGGGAACCAAACCTTAGCTGTCTTGCACAGACTGACAGCAAAACGGGAGGGTTGTTGTTACAAGGCTGCCGGACCTTCTGTCTCTTCCTGCTCTATAGCAGTTGGCTACTCCTAGTCTGAAAGGAAAAAAAGTTTCAAGAACAACAACAACAACAGTGAACGGTCCTTGTTTTAGTGGAATCCGACTTTGGGATTTGAGGAAGACCTACACGAACTACAGAAGCAATCCTATACCTAAAGAGATCTTACAACACCCCAACGGAGGTTCCAGTCGATATGGTAATTACATGAAGTGTTGGATTGCATCTTTGCAGCACACCATTTTAGGGTTCAGTTGCCTGTGCGTCGATCGGTATCGCAGCTCCCTGTTCGCTCTTTGTAGAGACAGCGTCATCTATGAATACAGTTTGACTGCTAAGAACAATCTGCCTGGTACAGTAACTCTACTACATAATGTGCTGCTTCCCGCCAGATGTTTGGTTATGAATTGCTTGAAATTTGGAACCAAATTCATTAGTCTATTATGTATGGTACATTCTTCAAATTTCATTCATTCATAAATTGCAGCAGTACACACATCACCATTACGATACCTCTACAGTGCCCGATCGTTACTAAATACCGTCCGTGCCACATACTGTACATATCATTAATACCAAAACCTTAGGGGTGTCAAAATTACGTGATGGCATGAGGGTGGAGGGGTGTTCGCCAAATGATTACTAGTTATTACGGTAGAGGGAGGGGGTTCGCGATTTTATTACGTTTTTTATATGCAAAAATTACTGAAGTGGCCATAATTTTAATTGTTTTTACGTCTAGTACAGGCAGGCACTTACGCCGTTTATGGTACCGACACCGTATATGGTACCCCTACCCATGACCATGGGTGCCGGTACCCCCCATATATCTGGTACGAAATCTGAACAGAGCCATACCATATATGGTACCCCTACCTTCGCATTGGTAACGGTACCGTACCACAGGCCTCGAACGTGGGGGTACCATATATGGTGTCGGTACCATAAACGGCGTTAAGTGCCTGACTGTAATACATTGTCATGTGGTCTCGATTGGCTTAGATTTTCTCAATTTCACTTAGATCAACGATTAGAGGCAGCTACCGTTTAAGCTTTCGAATTTTTCAAATGCTAAATGTAAATGACACCAGCATACATATAACAGGAGGGCCAGCCCCCACCTGACTTAGGCTGGACCCCCGGATGGGGACCCTGAGACGATCGATTTTTGCGACCCCTCCGATTTTTTTGGCAAGTAATTTTTTATCAAATTTTCGCTATTTTTACAATTTCAGACACAAAAGTTGCCAAAATCGCCCGTAAAACAATACTTTTTGCTGTATTTCAGCCCAATTCGGTGATTTTTGACTGTGAAACAGTCCCTGACAGGTTCCATGAATAAACGCCATGTGCAACGTTTCTTACAGCAGTTTGCCTGATTGCCAAATTTGGTCTTTTCTGTTGTTTTTCTAACAGTTTTGGTCAGTTTTCCGACCCATAGTTAAAAAACCGGATTTTCTTCGAAACACACCTCACATCCCTGATGGCTTCTATGTAAAACGAAGACTATACATTTATAGTTGTAGCTGATCGATTAAGAAAATTAAGAAAATTAGCAATGTCTTACTGTACACAGATGTAATCGTATTAAAAACGTCATTTTATATGGATATTCAACTCATCAAAAAATGAATTTTCGGGGCTAGCTAAATTAGTACGTAATTAGGGTAGGGCGTCAGATAATTATTACGACTGATTGTCAGGGGAGGGGTCGGAAAATGGACAAAACACGATTACGAAATTGTTGCAATTGGTTGTTTAGTGTCTCGTCTTCTGGGAGCTACCGTAGATTCTTATTACTGCACCAGCTGTGTTTGTCCGGTTCAGGACTACCTGATTGGCGGATCGGCCAATGGGGCGGCGCTTATCTGGGATCTGACCAACCAGCGACGAGCGTATCCAGTAGTCGCTCTAACGGGACACCAAGACTCTGAGGTAAAGCAGTAGGAATCTGTTTTATTATGAAGCGCACGCAATTGATTAATAGTAGCCAAAATAGCCCAAAGTTTTGACTTTAAGGCAAATATTTCAAGCGCTCAGCAGAATATCTTGATTAAAACAGTCTGACACTTAACGCCGTTTATGGTATCGGCACCTTATATGGTGTCGGTACCATATGGTACCTCTACCTTCGCATTGGTAGCGGTACCGGTACCATATAATGGTACCACTCTGTTCAGATTTCGTACCATGTATGGTATCGGCACCCATGGCCATGCGTAGGGTACCACCACAGGCCATGAACGTGGGGGTACCATATATGGTGCCGGTACCATAAATGGCGTTAAGTGCCTGAATGTAAAAATCAACAGTCTTTCAAGAATTTGTTTGCCTTTCGCTCGAATAACAATTCATTCAAACCGATTGAGATTTGCGGTTGTTGCAGTAAAAAAACTGCTGTGTTATTTTTGGGGCACTCTTTATATGAATCGTTTCTATAGGTCACTGGCGTAGCGTGGAGTGGCGACTTTTCTTCAGTAGTCACGTGTGACGATTCCGGCTTTCGGTTCTGGTCGTTGGACTCGACTCGAAAGGAGTTTAGCCAAGATAATCCGGCTTTGACTACGGTAAAAGCGGCACCCTATCTGGCTCCACCCGACCATTCTCAGACTGGAACCTCTGCTGGTGCGCTTAGAGGTATGTTGTCATTGCTTTTAACAGTCAAATCGTTTGCCCCACCCAAGGATATAGGGTGTGTTTTTTCGGAAGAAAACCGGTTTTTTTCCTAATGGTAGGAAGAAACATAAATTGCGGCAAAACTCACGCAGCTAATTTCTGCTATTTTTTCACAGTTAACGACTATTCTGATGTTGATAGGCTAGACTAACTTAAAACTGTTGGAAAAAATAGCAGAAAAAGACCAAAATTAGCGTGATAAAACAAGAAAGCAAACAGCTATGAGAAAATTTGCATATAGCGTTTATTGCTGGAACCTGTGAGGCGCTGTTTAATGCGCATTTCGTTTTTTTTATATCTATGTATTTCTGTTCTGAAAAGACTCAGGAAGGCGCTGGAAAGCGTTAGAAATAATAAAACTATGCCAGCTTACTCAGAACTTGAGCTGGATTTTTTCCACGATTCCGCGAAAATCGAAACAAAACTGAGTCTTAGTACGGAAAACTATGAAAAAGAGCCGAAAAGTGTTAGATTTGGCTCAGTTGGACCCAGCCGATTATTTTACCGAAAAATAGCGAGCCGAAAATCGCACCCCGAGCGAATCCCTAGTTCAAAGTGTTTTTGTTTCAGACCTGGTAAACGTCAGTCGATTGTGATGATAGCTACACTACCTATGTACCAGTTCTCCCAAGTGACCTAATTCTTAGACTGTACACATTGAGTTTGAATAAATTCTATATTGAATTGTGTGCCGTACGTTTTACTGACAGGCCTTTTACTGAATTATGTACGCACGGTATCCTGCACATTTCTGCTAAGCTGCCTTTTTATTTATGCTGTCTGGCTTGCACTGGCATTGTCTAAATCGCTCCCAAGCCGCAAATTTAGACTGGCAATGTACCACCGAGCCTTTTTTAGGGCCCAACCCCCTCCCAAAATTTGAGCTCAGACCCTCCGGGCCGGTCCCAGGCCCCAACACCACTCTCCCCTTTGGCGGATTACCTGTTACATGTATGGTAATATACGGTACATGTAATAAAATGGATGGTTGGGAAAATACAGTACTACCAAAGAATCACAGCCTCACCTTTTTTCTGGTCTTTCGAGTACTTAATTGGCTGCCACTCTGTCAATTGCTTTGTCGCAATAAAATACAATGTATTTTTGACGCAAATATTATTAAGTGCTTCTAGTTTATTCTGACCAAAAATACTGTACTAGCTCGCCAGCCTACCGTAGTTTGTTATATTTGTAGGCTCAAAATTTAGCGTAATACAGGTTAAAAAACGGGAAGTGAAGTATATACCCGGTACCGAGGGTAGTGGCACCATATAATATGGTACCCCCACGTTCGGGGCCTGTGATGGTACCATATATGATACCCCTACCTTCGCATTGGAAACGGTACCGGTACCATATATGGTACCACTCTGTTAAGATTTCGTACCATATATGGTGTCGGTACCATAAACGGCGTTAAGTGCCTGACTGTAAAACCTCGAATTCGGAGCGGAAAGTGTACTGTATTGTATGCTATGCTACTGTATGTAAGTTTTGCATAAAGCTCCACACAATCAACATCTAATTAGGTTAATTTTATATGTTTATCTGGTAGGTTTTCCAATGGGAGGACAACTTCTGCTTCTGTTAGCAACCAAATCACAAGTGCTACAACTTTTTCTGCAGTTATTTGCCATCCAATTAACATTGGCCTCGCATTCGCCGGTACGTGCCCACTCTTTACACGTTCTGAACAAATCCTGACAGTCTAAAATTGATCAGAATATAAATTGTAAATTGAGAACTGTTGAACAGTACCAGAAGGGTAGTGAAATCGACAGTGTTTACAGGCAGCCGGACAGTAAATTTTCATGAATTGTGAATTTGTCTGACATTGTCCCTTGGCAGTCCAGACATCACAGCAGAAGTTTTCGTCGTAACAGTCCATCTTTTCAGCCTCATTGTTCTTGTCGAAAAATATGTCACCTGAGTCGGACTCTGTCTTACATTGGGATAGAGTGGCTTTTCCTACAAATCTAAAGCATAAGCCGCACCAAGTCCTATAAGGAAGAAGCTATGTACTTTGCACTTTCCATTCAGGGTTATCAAGTTGCAACTTGGAATAACTGGGTAGTTTGGTGTGCACTAGAGATATCTGTTCTGTCAATCCTTCTAGCAGGGTTTGCACCAAAAACCAAAATGGATTTACAAAACCATTCTCAGCTATATGAGATGCTGTGCCGCCAAAGCCTGAAAAGATGGATCATAACTGTTGACACGGGGTGTGCATACATGTAACAGGGGGGTCTGGGGGGTCTGCCCCCCCCCCGACTTAGGCCCGACCCCGCCGGATGGGGACCCCCCCCCCCCGAGACGATTTCACCGACCCCCCCCCCCTCCGATTTTTCTGGCAAGTAAATTTTCGAGCAAATTTTTGCAATTTTTTACAATTTCACACACAAAAATTGCCAAAATCGCCTGCAAAACAGCACTTTTTAGCTGTATTTCAGCCCAAATTAGCGATTTTTGGCAATTTTTAGCCGAAAATTGCTATTTTTTTCGATTTTTGAGCGTTTTTTAGTGCCCACCCCCTCCCCCAAAATTTTGGCTCAGACCCCCCCCGGCCGGCGCCAGACCCCCCCAACCCCCCTCCCCCCATCGGCGGATGACCTGTTACATGTATGGGGGTGTGGGAGGGTCTCTCAGGGCTATTGGGTCGGTTTATTTCGGTTTTTTCACAAAAGAAAACGATTTTTTCCTAGGCGAACTGAAAATCGGAAAACCTGAAAGAAACCTACTGCTGGAAAGTTCGGGGTTAAAAAACCGGTCCAGGTTTAAGTCGATCTTCTAAAAAACCTGGACAATAGGTTCAGGTTCAAGTCCACTCATATTATCAAAAACTGTAGAATTTTGCACTGCTTGCTTGCAACTTTTTTTAACCCTATAAGCGTGTCCACAGGCTGTGAAAAACACAGATCAGACCGTTTTATGAGGTAGTATTTTCGTTTCTGACATTTTTAGTTAAAAAAAGTATATAAACATGAAACCGTTAAATTTCTGTGCAATCCTACCGAAAATTTAACGAATTTTGCTTAAAATTGCACTAAAAATTTGAACCTATTAAAGTAACTCGAATAAAACTCGACAGGTTCAAGTCCGGCTCAAATAAAGTAGGTTCAGGTTCAGGTTCAAGTCCACGAATTTCAGGTTAAAAACCTATTTTAATAGATCCAGGTTCCATCGGACTTGCCGACAGTAAAGAAAGCAAACCAAGTAATTTATCTTCTCTTTACCTCCTTTTGCCAATAGAATCAATTGTTCTATGCTGGTAGAGTCAGAGAGATGCACTTGAGCCTGGTCTGAGTCTGAACTGAGAGCTGCAAGTAAAACACCAACAATTTTTGTCTTTTCACCAACCAAACTTAGCTCACCTGTGGCGCCACATTGTCTCTGTAAGCTAGCAGTCATGCTACGAAAGACAGGAAACGAGCTACAGAGATTAGAACCCTGTCGTTTTGTTCTTGTCAATTCTGCACCAGGTGGGGGTGGTGGCCCATCCAGTGAATTAGAAATCGCTGTTTCCTGTACCGCACATACCACCCTGCCGTCGAAAGCTACTACCGGCTGCAAATTTGCTTCGTTGTTTCGATGCTTTGGGCCAATTAGAGTCTGGTCACATGACTCAAAGTTGTCGTGTGCTTTGGCGAATTCTACGAAACTGAGAATTCTGTTTGAAATTGAGTCGGCCAAACGGCTTCCAGCCATTCCCATTTCCATTTGGAAGAAGTTATCTGGATTGGGCTGGTAAAAGTGGTTGGTTGTTAGTGCTTTGACATCCTCGGGACCATTTCTCTTGATACAACTGAATAATTCTTCAGAAATGTACTTTTCCTTCAGTTCCTGTTGGGCACAAGTCTGAAAGAGTTTTGGTAGATCTTCTCTCAGTAGAATGCAGTTGAAGGATTTTCTGAAATTCACTGTTTTGTGAAGTTTTTGCAACACTTTTGCACACTCACATATGTTTTTCACATTCGCATTTGCTGTCACAGAATTTGTCCTTTAGCACTGCAGAGTCTTTGAAGTCAGCCCTCTGATATTGAGTCTGAAGGTCGCCAATCAAATCCTGAATGCATTTTCTTGCGTCGTTTGCCAGTTCTGTGCTTGCGCAGTTGTCAAACGTCCACTGAGCTGCATCGATTGCCCTAGCAGAGAGTGAAATGGTGAAACAGTTTGAGGTGACCCTGGCTCAGACATTGACACCGACATTGACACTGACACTGACACTGACACTGACACTGACACTGACACTGACATTTACACTGACACTGACACTGACACTGACACTGACACTGACACTGACACTGACACTGACATTTACACTGACACTTACACTGACACTGACATTTACACAGACAGTGACACTCACACTCACACTCACACTCACACTCACACTGACATGGACGCTGACACTGACACGGGCACTGACATGGATGCTAACACTGACACTGACACTGATGCTGACATGGACGCTGACACTGACACTGACACTGACACTGACACTGAAACTGACATGGACACTGACACTGACACTGACACTGACACTGACACTGACACTGACACTGACACTGACACTGACATGGACGCAGACACTGATACGAACACTGACACTGACACTGACATGGACGCAGATGCTGACACAGACACTAACAGTGACACTGACATAAACGCTTACACTGACACTGACACAGACATGGACGCTGCCACTGACACTGACACTGACATTAACGCAGATGCTCACAAGGTCACTGACACTGACACTGACATGGACGCGGACACTGACACTGACACTGACAGTGACACTGACATGGACGCTGACATGGACACTGACACTGACATGGATGCTGACACTGACACTGACACTGACACTGACACTGACACTGACACTGACACTGACACTGACACTGAAACTGAAACTGACACTGTCACTGACGCTGACACTGACATGGACGCTGACACTGACACTGACACTGACGCTGACATGGACGCTGACACTGACACTGAAACTGACATGGACGCTGACACTGACACTTACATGGACGCAGACGCTGATATGAACACTGACACTGAAACAGACATGGATGCTGACACTGACACTGACACTAACACTGACACCCACACTGACATGGACGCTGACACTGACACTGACATGAACGCTGATACTGACACGGACACTGACACTCTTGAACTCGAACTCACAAATCCACTAGTTTCTTATATCGATTCCAATTCCACACAGTAGCATCACCCTGAGGTTGGTTGTCATCCAGTACCCACTCCGACCGTAATACAGGAATATTTCTTAGACGGAAGTCACTCTCCTCCAGTTTAGTTGTTTCCGGCAACTTCCATTCTTGCAGTTGTCTACTGTTTCTGATGCAATCTTCGATTTTCGGCAAAACCACAGATTTGGCCACTTCTTTACCGCACTCATAGCTAACGTTCACTATGTCCCCAAGATAGAATGTGACTGGCGTACATTCTGGACAAGTAAAAGTGTAGGTGTAGTCTTTCGGTTTGCTTTTGTAAGGCAGCTTCTCCTCTAGATTGGGGTCCTCGACGCTTTTTGGAAGCTTGCACTTTGAGCTAAAAATTGATTTCGTTCAGCTGTTTTTTGTAGATCAGAGAAAAGCACACCTAAACAAGCACTGGGCCACCTGGTACTTGAACTTCTTAGGATTTGATGTGATCAAATCAATTCTGATGTCATCTGTTCCAAAATGTTCCAGCATACACCGATCATACATAGACAGTTCCAGATCACAATTTCCTTCTGAAGCTTTTGTCTAAAAAGCACTGAATCATCACAGGGTCAACGCAAGTGACAGATCACCAGGCAGCACGGGGGTTCTGCAAAGTTCCCTGACGCTTCTGAGAGGATGTTTTAGTTCAAACCCCTCTTTTTGGCTCAGTTTATAATTGCATTCGGGCCTAAAACAGTCAGGCACTTAACACGGTTATGGTACGGACCCATACCATAAACGGCGTTAAGTGCCTGACTGTTACCATATATGGTCCCGGTACAGGTAGCAATTCGAACGTGGGAATACCATAAATGGAACGACACCTTGTATGTTTACATTACCATTGCTACCACCACAGGCCCGAACGTGGGGTACCATATATGGGGTACCTTCGAATTGATAACTGTACCGGGACCATATTTGGTACCACCACAGGCCCGAACGTGAGGTACCATATGGTACCGGCACAGTTACCAATTTGAAGGTACCGGTGCCTCATGTGGTACCTCCACAGGCACCGAACGTGGGGTACCATATATGGGGTACCTTCGAATTGATAATTGCACCGGGACCATATTTGGTACCTCCACAGGCCCGAACGTGAGGTACCATATGGTACCGGCACAGTTACCAATTTGAAGGTACCGGTGCCTCATGTGGTACCTCCACAGGCACCGAACGTGGGGTACCATATATGGGGTACCTTCGAATTGATAACTGTACCGGGACCATATTTGGTACCACCACAGGCCCGAACGTGAGGTACCATATGGTACCGGCACAGTTACCAATTTGAAGGTACCGGTGCCTCATGTGGTACCTCCACAGGCACCGAACGTGGGGTACCATATATGGTATACATTCGAATTGGTAACTGTAACAGGACCATATATGGTACCACCACAGGCCCCGAACGTGGGGGTACCATATGCTGCCGGTACCATGTGGTCCCGGAACACTTACCAACTCGAAGGTGCCGGTACCTTCTTATATGGTACCACCACCCCCGAACGTGGGGGTACCACATATGGTACCGGTACCATAAACGGCGTTAAGTGCCTGACTGTAAAATAGGCGCGCTGCAATCACCTGAGAATAAATAGCAGTTATGACGAGCAGTAATAGAGACAATGAACGGCCCATAATTCATGGGTGCTTAGTACAGCGTCATACTCAAGGTTTTAAACTGTCTCCAAAAGTTCGTTCCTTTCATGTCGACACGGAAAAAGAGAAAACCTGTTTTGGCGCCTAAACAACTGCCGTTTAGATTTTAATCTGGGGGGTTATCTTACATTTACTGGAAAACACAGAGCGGACCTATCGATTTTTTGAAAATTGCCCACACTTTTAAACGGATCACAATTTCCGTTAGCTCCGTGATTACAGGCCTTTTAAAATTGCTCTCAATACCGCGGGGAAATCAGTTTTTTCGGTCGGTCTATTTAGCCGGCAGACTCAGGTCATTGATAATTAACTAGAATCTTGTTAGACAGCCAAACCTCACAAAGAAGGGCATTTTTTGGTCCACTTTAGTCCCCTTTTGGATTGATTAAAGGCTGGCTGCCCGACCATTTCATAAATGGATATAGCGCCCTAAATGTCAGACCTTGAGCTGGTGATCAACCCTGGCAATAATAAAATGATGGTATTGCGAAAGAATGTTACACGATTGTGTCCGCCGGAAGAAAGTACCGTATTCCAGTTTCTCTTCAACGGTATTTTGTCCACTGTTCTTGCTTGCGCTGGCTTGGTTGGCATTTTCTATTGCACGCTGCAATTCACGCGTCGACGCGCCCACGCAACGCGCATGTTGCGTCTGATGATGGTTTTGAGTGCTTGGGACGCTGGATTATTGATTTGTACGGTTTTTATGTACAGTGGCTTTGCGCTGTTGTACAGTTACAAGCCCGTTACCGGACCCCCAGTCCATGTGTACAGGGTAGGTTACACTCAATTGGCTAGGTGGTTGTTGTATGTAGCTTTTTAGGTTCTTTACCCAATAGCTACGTTTGTTATGAAGGGTAGTCTTTGGACCACTGTACTAATTACCTATGAACGCTACCAGGTTGTTTCTAATCCACTGCGACGACAAGGTCCAATTTTGTACAAGTGCTCTTTTATTCTGTTCAGCGCACTTTTGGTGTCTGGCCCTGCAGCATTTGAACTGACCACTGATATTTGCACCAAGTACAATCTTAGCCTACCTCTGATTGGAACGTCCCATTTGCGCACAGATCCCTACTACATGGTTTTATACCGTGTTCTGGTATACTGTGCCTTTGTTAGTCCAATACCGTTCGCAGTTGTCTGCTATTTGTCCCTGAAGTTGCTGCTCAAATATAAGCAAGCTAGGAAGTGGAGACACCCATCGACTTTTGGACAGGTAGTTCTGTTCTGGTCAGAAAAATGCGATCTGATTGACTGACTGATGGCTCACCAACTGAGACCGACCGACCGACTGACCGACCAACCGACCGACCGACCAACCAACCGGTCAGCCGACCGACCAACTGACTGACCGACCGACTGAGCGACCGACCGAGCGACCGACCGACCGACCGACCGACCGACCGACCGACCGACCGACCGACCGACCGACCGACCGACCGACCGACCGACCGACCGACCGACCGACCGACCGACCGACCGACCGACCGACCGGCCGAACGACCGACCGACCGACCGACCGACCGACCGACCGACCGACCGACCGACCGACCGACCGACCGACCGACCAACCGACCAACCAACCGACCGACCGACCGACCGACCGACCGACCGACCGACTGACATCCAGATGGACGGACAGATGGATGGACGGGCCGGATAGACAGTTGGATAGACTGATGGATGGACGGAAGGTTGGACGGACTGATGGACGGACAGGTGGATGGACAGACGGATGGACAGACGGACGGACTGAGTGATAGACCAACCAATGGACCAGCCGACCCACAGATTAACTGACATGCTGACCAACTGGCAGACCCTCAAACTGACCAACTGATGGACTGACTGATAGACCATAACTGAATGACTGATCGACTGACCAACTGACCAACCAACAGAATGACTGACTGACCAACCATCCGACCAAGTGATGGGCTGACTTACCAACATGCTGGCTAACCAGTGTTGTTCTAGTCAAATCAACAGACAACTGAGTGCCACGACTCCACTTCAATGATTGTGAGCTGTATAATGGCCAAATTCCTGTGCTGCTACGTGTTGCCTACAGTTGTGAACGTGATTGAGCTACTGGCCCGTGCTTACATTAAGACAACCACCTTGGTTCCAGTCTACATGGCACTGACTGATATCAGCAACTTCATGGTCACACTTCACAGGTGCCAACTTTTCTGTACTATCATTGTTACAATCCTACCGACAGCAGGTGAAAATACCAGTCAGTCTCTAATCTTTCAGCGCTACCAACTGTCTATTTCTGAGTCGCTGGCGGGTGCCCAGCAGCAAACGAGTGAACACCAAGAGCAGCATAAACAAGCGCAGCTTGGCGCAACTGATGTCTCTCTGGGAAGAGTCTGACACAACTCACATCGGAGAGGAGTTGGTGGAGACCATCCTCAGAGGCAACCCCGAGCTCAGTCATGCCATCTCACGCACTGACAACTCGTCTTCGCCTGAGAATTCAGAACAAACCTTCAACTTAGGCCCTAATATGACCATGTTCCTCAGCGAAATACTGCGCGACCTGTCGAATGAGAAAGACTTGCTGTTTGTGCAGAAGAAGATACGCAGAGTTGGGGAGCGTCACGCATCGATGAACGTAAATTTGCACAACACTGACTGGCTGCGGGTGAAGAAGTTTCTGGTGGATACCATGGTGAATCTGAGCCAAGAGGCCAGCTTCACTAGCGACCCTGTGGTGGCTAACAAGTTCGTTAGTTTCCTGATCCGAGAGCTGAAAATTGGATATCAGTGTCGTAGGTTCAGCAGCCATGTCATTCAGTACAGGACGTCGTATCGTTAGTTGGTTCATTTGCAGTATAGATTGGTGATCTTTTATGTACCAGTAACTTAGCTGCTGTCATAAACTACAGACTTCTAAGTACATTACATGCATTCGGAGTGTTGCTGTTCCTTTGTTTGCTTATTGGTTTGCTTTTGCTTGTGCGTTTGGCTCGTTTGCTTGCTTGTTCTGTTCATTGTCTGTCCGTTTGTCCATCCATCTGTCCGTTTTTTGTTGTTCATTCGTTCGTTCAGTTGGCTGGCTGGACGGTTGGCTAGCAATTTCAAATTCAAATTTCCCTGATTTATTAACAAAAATCCAGTACTGCACTGTCTGGCAATTTTCGATCCTCAGTTCTATGCAGTCAAATTTGCTGTCCATTTATTATCATTTCTTTCTGCTAGCTGCCTTACGTCTGTATGCAGGTCAATCAACCAAATTCTAGCCAGAATGGGCGGGCACCCTAGGTATACAGAACGGCGTTATCAAACCAAAAATTGTGCTAAATACTCTGTTGTCGCTACTGTTGTTTGTGTATACACATACACATTTACCATACACAAAAATACACATTGTTTTTTCAATGTGTATACACATACACATACACATACACATTGAAAATTCCGATACACATTACCATACACAAACAGTGCTTCAAATGTGTATTTTTGTGTATGTGTATTTGATCGGCGAAAGTCGATAAAATTTCTAACAGAAACGTAAAATTTCGATGTTTTGCTGCAGTAATAAACAGTAGATATCCTCATAAATCCTTCAAATGGCCTAAGTAACTCGATTTCAAAGCTCTCGAAGGTTTCAAGCGGCAGACTTCGAGAGATTTGATTTTCCTAGCATTTCTGACTGAAAATCTGTTGCATTTTCAGTGCAGTAACACATACACAAATCTACACAAAAATACACAATGTTTTGCTGAATGTGTATACACAAATTACCATACACATTTGAAGGTAAATGTGTATACACATACACATACACATACACAAACGGAAAATCCAATACCAAACAACAGTAGTTGTCGCATGGTTGGCTCAGTGATTAGCTCGCTCGCAGCGGTTGTTTGTGGGTTTGAATTTTGAAACATGTCGCGCGATGAGCAGTCGTTACACAGAAAGCCCAACCCAGGCCATCGAACGAAAGTCAACAATGGCAAGTAGGTGAATGGGGACCAAATCGGTGCTGTCGTGCACACACGGACAGCAAATTGAGGGCCGTTGTTAAAGGAGGCTGCCGGACCTCGTGTCTCTTCCTGCTCTGTGTAGCAGTTGGCTACTCCTAGTCTGAGAGAGAAGACAAAAAGGTTTCCAACAACAAAGCAACAACAACTCAGGCAAAAAGGCTATATATTAGGATGATCCTATAGGAATTTGACATGAGGGAGGGAGGGAGCTATTTTGAATTTTACACAGTATGATTCTCTTTGACTTTTTCTACACTACATAACCAGTACAATTTTGGTTATGGCATTTAGGCGGGTCGACAATTTGATTCCGGTTTTTGTGTGTTTAGTAGTTAATGGATCTTATTCTATTGCAAGAGCGGGTTTTCTTCCCCAGGCAATCCATTACTTTACGGTTCTCTAGTAGCAATAAGATACGTTGCTGCTGCTGATTCAATCAACCACCGTGTTCGCAGGCCTCCAGCCCAGTTTCAGAGCTTTCATTGCTTCAGGCGGCTGAGTGCCGCCTACACAGTGCCTAGCTTTAGCACGTATCTGTTTGTGGCACGGTATGGCCTAATCTGGCCACCTAATCGTTCTTGTACAAAATGGCATGTATGATTTTGAAGTGTATCAATATTGTGTCTCTAACCTCCGAATAATATTTCATCCATGCATTTCGTACCATTGTTTATTATGCTCTCTTAGGTGAACACTACTGCTTTGGTGTTATGCAGGGATGAGAGGTGTGTTTTTTCCGGTGTTTCTTCCGTTTTTTTCCTAAGGGTCGGGAAAAACATAAATCGTGGAAAAAAATTCAAGCGAAAAATATCTAATTTATGTAAATTTTCAGTTGAATAATCGACTTTTGTGGCCAGACGAGCTCAAAACTGTTAGAAAAACAACAGAAAAGACCAAAATTAGCATGTAGGACAAATAGGTAAACTGCTGTAAGAAAATTTGCATAAAGCATTTATTAATTGGACCTGCCAGTCACTGTTTCATGGTTTATATACAGTATATGTACAGTACAAACCACGAACCCAATCGGAAAGTTCGTTAAAGTAGCCGTTTAACGAGCCCATAACGAACGAGGTTCGGTGCAGTGAACCTTAGCGAATTGTCAATCAAGCTGGGCCAGTCGGCCACTAAGCTCTGAAATATAATACGGCTTTGGGCTTAAGGAGGACCATCTAACTGGGTCACCTATTGTTCTCACAGCTCACTCTGCCTCCTCCTACACACTGCAAGCAATAAACAGGTGAGACCCGCGCTGCTGTCTAGGGTGGCATTTTACTTAATTGTCCTGTGTCTTTGTTAATCTTTGCCGCCGTGGCTGCAATTACACTCCAAATATTGGCTATAAGATCTGGAAACTACACACTGTTGCACGCAAAACACAAGTAACCGGCAAAATTGACTAGTGGGCTGTTGAGTATTGTGAGAGTATTGTGTACAAGTTGCTTGCCGTTTACGGCTGAGGAGTGTAAAAGGACTGTTGAGAGTATGGCAAAATATTAGGCCTCCATAAAGAAAGCAGTCCGAACTACTGTCTCAGTTTTAGAAAAAAGTATTGTCGTGTTTAGATGCGTATCACCTGCTTGTTATTAATAAAATGTGTGCAACAAGTCTGGTCTTATTATCTTAAACTGGGCTCTGTTTGTCCGCTCGCACCTGGCCCTGTCTATCTGTTACGTATTAGCGGTCAGCAGATGGCTACTAATGCCTAAACGAACTTAGCGAACGCGCGCTCGCTGGCTCTCTGACCAGCGAACCAATCGGCCGGTCGGCCGGCAACAGCTGTGGTTTTGGCTCGCAGCTAGCGATCCTTTCAGTGCAATAGATATCTGATCCGCCGAACCCTTTGGCCGGTTTTAGCGAACTTTCCGATTGGGTTCCTGGTTTGTACTGTAGATCAAAAAAATCTCCCATCGCTTTTTCGGCCTTCACTCAAACGTTTCGTTCTCAGTCATTTCTTTACCGATTTGGCTCAAATGTTCAGCAAAAGTTAACAACATGGTTGGCTAAATATTCTGCAAGTTTAGTGCCAAAATTCCGACTCATACTGGTTTTATGACCCGAAAACTACAGGAATGAGGGTGGTCCACGCAAATTTATTTTTTTTCGGTAATGCAAGGAGTACAGGCCTGAAACTTGCAGGAATGATTCGTGTTGCCATTGGGCATAACATACTAAGCAGGCAGCCCTGTAGCTCAAAGGGCACTAAAATTGGGGAATTTCAAAAACATGAGTGAAAATCCCATAGTTAAGAAATCCGGAGTGAAAATCCCATAGTTAAGAAATCCGGAGTGAAAATCCCATAGTTAAGAAATCCGCACCTTCTAGAATCAAAGCACTGAATCTGTTGTTAATCAACACAGATTGTAGCAGGAAGTTCGACAAATAAATGAACCTGATGTTTAAACTCTGTTCCACACCTAGACCTAATTCGTAGTACTACAAACTACTAACTACAAACTACATATTTTCGGCGATTATGACGTCATCAAGACTACAAATTAACTAAGACTACATATTATTTCAGCTGACTACAAATTGACTACAAACTACTTTTTCATAATTTGCGAATTTGTAGTCAATTTGTAGTCATTTTTCTTAGAGTGATTTTATATAAATTGGGTCCCCAATCGGCCTTTGAACTGTCTTTGAGCTTATGATAAGCTTACCAAATACCAAGAACGAAGGATTTTTTTATTTAAAGTGTTAGATAGATCGTTTTTTCAATTTTCCCGCTTTTATACCTGTATAAATTTTCAAAGAAAAGTGACCACATGAATGACTTTTGCAAATCTGTTTGTGTTTTTTTCTTGTCTTAGTTTTTAAAAAATATCTCATTCTGTTTTAAAAAAATACCAAATGTTCAGCATTGAAATTCTGTTAAACATTACATACATTCCATCTGTTTGTTTTCAGAAAAATCTATTAGAAAAGACGATTTTTTCACAGAAAAGCAATTAACAGGCTTCTGGTTATTATTTTTGCAAAGCATTTCTATGACTGATTGTTTAATTGGCAAAAATTTGCAGTAATATCGAATTTCTGACGATCGGTAACCTGACTACAAATTAGTGTTGTTATGACTACTAGTCAAAGTCAAAGTCATAGTTAATAGTTTTGTGATATCGCAGTCAAACGGACAGGTAGTCAAAGTCAAAGTTTGACTACCTTCGGTACCATAAATACGTAGTCAAACAAAGACCACGTAGTCAAACCGTTTGACTATGACTACGTTTTACTGTTATTTTACTATAGTCTATAGTACCTAAAACAAAAATTAGTAATACTAGTGGTATTTTACTAGTAGTAAAATAATAGTAAAAAGTAAAATTAAGAGCCAATAGTAAAGTAAAAATTAAATTAAATTACCAAAGATCGTCAATAGTAAAATGGAAATTTTACTACTATTTTACTAGTTTTTGGTGAATTTCAGCCACTATCATGATCAATTTTGCAATAAAACATGTGTGGATCCACTTGTGCCAGTCAAATTTCACACAATCTTTGTCTCCAAAGTTCTGCAGAACTTCGTACCATGATCAAATTTAGCAACTATTTGGATTAGCATCAATTATTCACTAAATCTTGGCATCATTGATGCAAAATTCCACATTATGACTAGTAAAATGGTAGTAAAATAGTAGTAAAATTAGTGAAATGATTAGTAAAACAAAAATTAGTAAAATAGGACCTGCTTGGTAGTAAAACAAAAATAAAAATTAAATTGACAGGCTGAATTTGTAGTAAATTTAGTAAATAGTAAAATAAAAATCCACTAGTAAAATAACAGTACTACGTTTTTTATGTGGCAGGCTTTTGAAACGCATTTTACCACTTTTTTTTGCTGCTCGGAACAAAATATTTTGCAAACTTGTCACATATAAAAGAACTTTAGAATTCGAAACAACGTCTTTTCAAAAAAATTGTGAAGTAATGACAGGTGTCAGTGTATCAATCTCTGCTTGATGCAAGCTTTTCCGTGGGGGTTAAAAAAATATGACATACTGTACAATACCTTTCTAAAAACGTTTTGCGCAGCAAAGTATAACATGAGAAGAGAGAGAGAACTGAAGAATTCTCTTGGTTTGACATGCAAAAAGCGTTTTGTTCTATTTTGTCGCTATTTTTGTGTAGCATCTTTTTCTTTTGTATCGAAAATTTCAACAGAAAGAAACAATTATGCACTCATGCGCTCATGTTTGCGGCTACTCATATAATTTCTTTCAAAGCAAACGATTTACGATGTAGTCACGGTCATTTCAGGTGACTGAAGTTTATAAATCGCTAAAAATATCGATTTGGCTCTGTTTCAAAAAGTAAAGCGTATTCTACTTAAGCTTGTAATCTCTGAAAACAGCTCCGTTTGAATCCAAATCCATTTCAAATTGACAAAACATGAGCTACAGTATCAAACACGCTGGGGGCCGGTCTTCGTGAAATTAAGAACAGCCGCCCTATTTTCCGCCATTGTTTTTTCGGAGGAAAAAAATAAACGACGAAGATAGCGAACATAAAAATGCAAAAGAACAAGCAGAATACGTATTTCAGGAAGGCGACGTATTACCTTAGGGATCCATTGAAGCTTAGCTGCTCTTATTACCTAACCACTCCTTTCTCTCTCTCCCACTCTGCAGTGCTGGCGCCGACCGAAGTGAAAAAACGAATAAAAATAATAAAAAGAAGAGTTGTTAGCCAGCTTAGCACCTTCCACGCACAAAATTACTTTTTGACTGTGTGTATTATGCGAATGCAATAATTCCTTCCTCAACCGGCTCGATTCCTCTGATTGAATCGATAAAAAAGATTTTTCTTTTTTGTCTTTATTTTTCTCTCCAGCATTGAGCGCTGCGTAAGATCGGCGGCGTAGTTTGCGTAGCTTACCGTAGTTTACGTTGCTATCTTTCGCGTTGAGATAATAAACCATGATGGCCCACCAAATGATCAAAGACAGAGTGGCGTTCAGAGGTTACAAGCTTTGCGCACATGGGCTTTAG
>JASANB010006992.1:0-62667 GCA_030248155.1 Sabatieria punctata
TGTAGTGATGTAAAAAATTAATTTAATTGTAATTGAAATTCGCATAATTTGTCCGTTTTTAATTTCAATTCAATTAATTTAATTTAATTGAAATTCAAAAGTTGGGCCATAATTTAATCGTAATTGAATTGAAATTCGCCTGAATTTCAATTATATTTTCAATTATTTCCTGTGGTGAATGTAAGGAAATACGTAAATAATAGAGAGTATTTGAGTATTAGAAAATGACTTCAAACAAAAATCTATCTAGGGTTTGTTTGTCACTTTTATCACTGACCTCGGATGGATGGATGAATTGTGTGGGCGGGGCCGTAGCCCCTGCGTTAGGCCATCCTACCCTTCCTTCGCTGCCTTCACTACTAGCGGGCACACATACTCGGTGTCAGTCTGCGCGGGGCGGGTCCCAGTGGTACTGTCCCCGGTCCCGTATGTCCCAAACTCACAACACGTGGTTGCTGTTGTAGCTAGGTGCTAAGGCAGCTCCAGTCAGTTTCCATTTACCTACTCGCTGTCACCAGCTTTCGGTGGATTGGGTTGGGCTTTGTACCAACCACCAAATCTTTGTGGCAAGAAAATTGCCCCACTGAGTGGATGAACGCACGACCACGCGCACAGTGTCTTTGCGGCCTAAACCACTACACCAACTGTGCCGGCTTATACTGACCTCACTTTGTTTTGTAACGTTTTATGCTCTGCTTTTTATTTCGTAGTTCATAAAAGTCAAAACAGTAATTTTTTTGTGTATGGTGACACCCCCTCTTTTGGCGAAGGCACCTAGGAAGTGATGTTGTTCAAAAAATGCTGAAGCCTTTAGATTATGTACTGATATATAATAATGTACTAAATGTAAATTTCCCGCAGAATGCCATTTTGTGCGTTTTTAAAAGGCAACATTTAAAAAATTTTCTCGGCTGGTTGGGCAGTACGCTAACCAAGTGTCTCTAAGCTTTTACACGGATATTTTTCGAAGTCCTGGGCCACTGTCACTGTATTTTAACAGCAAAAATACAACAATTTTCAAAAAATTGAAAAATAATTGAAAAAAATTGCATAATTGAAATTTTCCAGAGTTCCATAATTTAATTGAAAATATAATTGTAATTGAAAATAATGGAAAACTATTTTAATTAATTTAATTTAATTTAATTGAAATTAAAAACTGAGCCCATAATTTAATTGTAATTGAATTGAAATTCAAATTCCATAATTTTACATCACTATTATATTGCTTCTAAGAGGCCTGGTTCCAGAGTTACGTATTCGGCTTTTTAGTGCATTGGTTGTGTATTCGATCCGATCCGATATGGCGGGGGCCGTACGATGTACGACCCTACGATCAGACCTGCGCGGTCCATTTCGCGACCCCTGAATTCGTCATCTGGGACACTGAGCCCTTCTTTCACTGCCAAACCACTCCTAGCCATGCTGTTGGGTGCCAGTTACTAAGAGAGTGCCTGGCGTGGTGACGTCATGGTACTGTCAGCTCCCAAAGGCCGCTCGGCGACATGAACTAAACCGGTATTGGCCTTATTGCTGGTCTCTCAGATAGCTCCTGACGTCGTTGATCTTCTTTTCCTCCAACACAATCATGCTTTGGGGAGCGGATTTCGGTGCAACGGCAGATCAGTTGGTTCCCATTTACCTACTAGCTGTAACCATCTTTTTCGGTGGTCTGCGTGGGGCTTTCTGCCGACGACCACCTCTTTGCGGCAAAAAAATTGTCTCGCCGAGTGGATGACCGCACGACGTCGCGCACAGTGGCTTTTCGCCCTAAACCACTACACCACACCAACTGTGCCGGCCGTGTGTATAAATCCATTTGAATTTTCGAAGCGAGGAGTGGTGGCCAACCAAACCCATGGCTGTTATAGTCGGACGAGAAATGGATCAACGACAAGCGGCCGCTAAATTCAGCTACTCCCATTTGTATAGCAGTACAATACACGAGCACAATCATAAGTCCGAAAGGGCACTAGAGCTTGAAGACAGACAAACAAATTACTCTCAAAAGTTAATCATAATACAGTACAAGTTTATGTAGCATGAACTGAACTTGTGTTATTATGTTATTTCGCAAATATTTTCTGTGTTTCGTGTATAAATTAGCGTCAAATGTTGTTTGGTTATGTTGCACCGTACTGGAAACTAACACCGCATCGCGCAACTCGTTTCACGCGTGACGCATCCGTAAGATGCGCCAGTTTCACGCAGTTCCACCCAAATCGGATACAGCCTAGCCGCTCCTAAAAATACGGTAATATCGAATCGGCGCAAAGGTAATCGGCAAAGCGCAAAGTGGCGCAAATTTTTCAGTCGTTGCGTGAACGTGTAAGATACTGTAGCCCGCGAAATTTATATTCTATTCTCCTTCTTTTCTTAATTTGTCGTTGCATAAATGATGATTGTCTCTGGACCATTTCTCATTCGCAATATGCACTGTATTTAACCTTCAAGGACTCAAGTTAATACCAGTTTGGAATCCATAAGCTTCGATGCCCTCATCAGCGTGGGGTATAGGCCGAGAATAGCTTCAGATACATTAGCTCCACCCATTTCCGTCCTAGAGGAACGGCTTTTTAACATTTGTAGATGAAATAAAGATGAACGAAACGGTACTGTTCGTTGAAGATGAAGTCGGCGTCGATCATAATTATGCTGGGACGGTGACTAGCAAGCATACATGGGCCGGGGGGTAAGGGGCGGTATACCCCTCCCCCTCGGTCGGCCATACCCCCCTCGGCCGGCCATAGCCCCTCCACCCACCCACCCACCCCCCCTCCCGGAAGGAGGAAATTTTCGCTTATTTAAGGCAAAATAGGCGTTTTCTGGCCTTTTTTCGGGGGACCCCCCCCCCCCCGAGGTCTGCAACCCCCCTACCCCCCTCCGGATTATTCCGGCCCATGTATGCGAGCAAGCCTTGCAAAGCTACTGCGGCAACAACGTAAAGGTGGTTTTCATTAGCTGGTAAAAGTTAACAATCTCGGTCCCCGGTCTAATCATAGCAAATTCGGGCGGTCCCAAATTGCCCCGATTAATAAGGCAGAGCTGTACATGAAATGGTTTGCAAATTTCACAGCTGATTTTGATATTCGTATTCGTAGCCAAGAGAGAACTCAGAGTGACAGACAGGCGCGCGGATCGCCATTACTGACTAGACTATACGGCCAATAAAACAGAACAGCCAACGATATACTGTGACGCCTTGGAAATTGAAGTTAAAGTATGCAACTCGGCTGCTAGCGATGTTTGATTTCCCTGATTCTCAAGTGGTAAGCCTAACCCTGGCGTGTCTACAAACGTCCGGTCCCGTGTAAGGAAGAACGTACAGAATACACAGAATAAATAACTTCTCTCTTTATTCGTAAATAACAAATATGGTTCGCCGAAGCAGCAACAGTTTCTGTGCTCTCAGATTGCTGGTGAGATTATTAGTTATAATAATATTATGTCAGTAAGTAAGTACCTTCCCCAGGAGTACGTTGGCGTTACCTTCCAAACAAGAAGCTAAGTTGGACTACTAACCAGTTCAAGCCTTTAATGTAAATGATTCCCGGTCCATTCCACCACCCGCGAATAGCCATTTTTAACGTGAAAAAGCTAAGATTAAACCTAGGCCTAAGCTAAAACCAACGCTTTAATAAAGTCAGGGTGGTCGGCGGGTGGGGGAATGGGCTTCCTCCAATGTAAATGGGGACTGAACGCACATGTAACGTTTTTCCCGCATTAGCACTGGTACCGTAGATTTGCGCTTTGCGCTTTGCGCCGATTACCTTTGCACCGATTCGATATTACCAAAAATACGCCTAGGGGGACGCATCAGTTGCTACCGGCACGCTCCGGAGGGCCTGTTTTCCAAATATATAAAAATAGGATCTGTGCGGGTAAATATTGGGTAAATATTGATCCGGAGATACACAGGCCACACCCCGTCCCTATGCCGTCGTTTTACACTGTAACCGCGTTTTATGTCATTTTTGCTAACTCTTATTTTTATTTTGTGTTGGGCGATAAAAGTTCGTTCGTTCGTTCGTTCAGGTGTCTGGCTTTAAAAAAGGAAGTAAAAGATTGATTGATTGAGTGATTGATTGATAGTCCATTTCTGACCTGCCCTGATTCCCCCCAGCTACACCTTATCCCAAAAAATGAGTTTATGGCAGGTTGTTTTATCAGTTCTTAATTTTCCTGAGCTGTGCGATGGTCGGTCCCCGGTGTGGTGTTTAAAAATGGAAGCGGAGAATAATAGGAGCGCGGTCCGATGAGGCCGACGGTGATGCGGTGTTGACGGTGTCTGTTTAGGTTTTGCTTTATGCGACGTTCCCCCCGTCGTTCCGTTCCATCAGTTCTCTCACATCACAACATATTGGATACGTAATATTGCCCTCTTCTCTGTTAAATTCCTCCGGTGAAACGTTATAGGAGCTAAGAGTGAGCTAGGCATCAGGTTTGCCTGAATCTGATTGTGAAATGGAAATCGATTGGTTTTAGCAAGGCAGATCTGCCGTACAGCGGCTATATCCAGCAGAAGATGGCTGACGCATTCCTTGAATATAATGATGTGTCTATGGAGCATATGGGGCACTTGGTAAGCTCGACCAATGAGAACGATGTGATCAGGTGTAGCTGAGAATCAGGAACCGATTCAAAACAGAACTTAATATTTTAATGATCATAATTTAATTGATTATAGAAATCAACAAGTTTTATCGATAATTTTCGCATTTATCGTTATTTTTTGCAAAATTTCAAAATTTTCCAAATCTAGTCATGTTTATGTTAAGTGTCTCTGCACGAGAAAGTGGGCCATTTCGCGGGGCATGAAAATATTCAAAATTAGTTTAGGTCCATATGGTTATGACTCCTAGATTCATTTTTCTTCAAAAACAACGAATTTGAAGTCCGTTTTTGCCTACCTAGTGTAGTAAGCCCAATACGGATCCCTTTACCCCCAGAGTATGGCAATTTTGTTCTTCTGTGTTTTGAAACTTTAGATACCGTAACATATGTAAAAGGCACGCTGAATTTCGTGGTGGTATGCGTTTTTTCGAAAAACTTTGAAAATTGCATTTTTTCGCGTTTTGAATTTTTCAAAGCTGAAAAAACGCCAATTTTTGTTGTAGGAAACGTCGATTAACACGCTTAAAAGATGCTCTAAACAATTCTCTTTCGATTGGTATAATCATATCTGGGGGTTAGGGTATGTGGACGGGCACTTTAGGGCCTCTGAAAGTCAATTGGTCGGCTTCAGAGCGCCATTTCTGCAACTGACCGCTTTAACCGGTCGCTAAATCATTAGACAAATAGCAAATTATCACTTGGGCACCATCGTTTCAACCAACAATCAATGAAAAAGTCATCTCTTGCTCTATTTGTTGCACTCTGCATGATTCATGAACCCATGTTTGGGTATTATTTATCTAATTCGCTGGAAATTGTTCGCGCTTGCTTCTGTGCTTTTGCTACGAAGTGTTCTAAAAACTTCTAGAACGATGTAGTACTGAGCTTGTATCTAGAAACATTTTACACACGCAAGTACAGTAACAGAGAATTGATATGGAACAGGGATGAAAGAAGGGAGAAGTAACACATGCGCGTGCATTCATCTCAATGGAACTACCGGTATAGAGCAAATTAGCCTTCCAAAATTATATAGAACCATACCATGATACATCTGCATTAGGTAAACAAGATCAAAAACTGTAATTCTATTCCTGGACACAGCTGCAACCATCCAAAATATCTGCTAACATAGTTTGAAGTGCATTCTTCTGTTGGCTCCGTTTTGGTGCCGAACCATGGTTGAGGAGTGCCTACCATCTGGCCTATATGTCTATCTATGGAGGACAGCCACACAAATATTATTCAATCCGCCATTATAACTTCTTCTCACATTACAGCACTCAGTATACGTTGCGTTTGAAGAAGTTCGTTTAAAGCATCCAGTCTTCTTGGAAGGAAGGAATCTCTGCGAAATGAGATCTGACCAAAAGCTGGATCAGCTTATGAAAGCACGGTTTATGTTAGGCACTCCTCAACCATGGTTCGGCACCAAAACGGAGCCAACAGAAGAATGCACTTCAAACTATGTTAGCAGATATTTTGGATGGTTGCAGCTGTGTCCAGGAATAGAATTACAGTTTTTGATCTTGTTTGCCTAATGCAGATGTATCATGGTATGGTTCTATATAATTTTGGAAGGCTAATTTGCTCTATACCGGTAGTTCCATTGAGATGAATGCACGCGCATGTGTTACTTCTCCCTTCTTTCATCCCCGTTCCATATCAATTCTCTGTTACTGTACTTGCGTGCGTAAAATGTTTCTAGATACAAGCTCAGTACTACATCGTTCTAGAAGTTTTTAGAACACTTCGTAGCAAAAGCACAGAAGCAAGCGCGAACAATTTTGGATTTGGTTTTTTCTTTCCAGCGAATTAGATAAATAATACCCAAACATGGGTTCATGAAACATGTAGAGTGTAACAAATAGAGCAAGAGATGACTTTTTCATTGATTGTTGGTTGAAACGATGGTGCCCAAGTGATAATTTGCTATTTGTCTAATGATTTAGCGACCGGTTAAAGCGGTCAGTTGCAGAAATGGCGCTCTGAAGCTGACCAATTGACTTTCAGAGGCCCTAAAGTGCCCGTCCACATACCCTAACCCCCAGATATGATTATACCAATCGAAAGAGAATTGTTTAGCGCATCTTTCAAGCGTGTTAATCGACATTTCCTACAACAAAAATTGGCGTTTTTTCAGCTTTGAAAAATTCAAAATGCGAAAAAATGCAATTTTCAATGTTTTTCGAAAAAACGCATACCACCACGAAATTCAGCGTGCCTTTTTACATATGTTACGGTATCTAAAGTTTCAAAACACAGAAGAACAAAATTGCCATACTCTGGGGGGTAAAGGGCTCCGTATTGGGCTTACTACACTAGGTAGGCGTATTGGCTCAAATTCGTTGTTTTTGAAGAAAAATGAATCTAACAGCCATAACTATATGGACCTAAACTAATTTTGAATATTTTCATGCCCCACGAAATGAAGCTTTTGGCCCACTTTCTCGTGCAGAGACAATTAAATATAATTTAAAGCCCTTCGCCTAGAGAGCCTAATGATCACCAAACATGTAATAGGGGGTTTTGGGGTTACCCCCTGCTGAAGGGCCAACCCCTCCCCCCTGAGACAGTTTAAGGGACCCCCCACCCCGATCCAAAAATAGAAGTACCAGTAGTGGCTCCAGTACTAACAAACTGGCTCAGAAATCACTAATTTTTAGCCTAAAATACACTTGAAAAGCCTTTTTAAACCGAATTTGGCGTTTCTACTGCTGATATTTAAGAGAAATCGGGCTTTTTGGAAGCCTTTTTTGTCATTTTTCGCTTGTTTTTAGCTCTAAAACGCTATTTGGCAGCTTAAAATAGCGATTTTTACTGAAAAAAGGTGCCAAAAACGCATTTCCAGGCGTTATGGAACTTTTTGAAATTTTGGACCCCACCTCTGGGCGAAACCCAGAGGACCCCCACCTGAGGAAAAACCCCCTACCCCCTCCCCCAGGTCGGCTCGGAGCTGTTACATGTACGATTATCACCTTATCAGTTTAGGGCATGCTCCCCAGGGACTGTTTTCCAAATGTAAAAGTACCTCTAGAGAGGTTGGGGTCACTTCGCCGCGCCCTTTTCGCCGATTTGCCGCGAGTCAGTTCGGCGCAGCGTTATTTAGCCGCGAACCGGTTTGTCGTAGGTAAAAATTTTTAAATTGAGTTTAGGTGGCTTTTTTTTTGTTCCGACAACAATCAATCATAGTTCAAGCGTCATACGCACTGCGCACGATAACAGACTGACAATTCTATATCGATAGTATACAAAAATTTATGGACGGATGGACCCTTGTAGCACGTCCTACTTCAATGCCGGTTGGGTCGGCAACACCATTTCCAGTACCCTTAGAGAGACTCATAAGTATAGGGCACGCTCCGGAGGCCCTGTTTTCCAAATATAAAGTTACCTTTGGATGAAGCATCAGTATAGGGCACTCTCCGGATGCGTACTGTCATAAGGAAGTTAATTAACTAATATATAGTTGCTTTCTGACCCGTTCCTGATTCCCCTGCTACACCTAACCCTAACGGCGATTGAAACGGGTTTTTTAGAATTTGGGCCGCATCAAACTGGGCGACCAGACCGTTGTGTTCAAGAATCAGAAAACTGGGAAAATAGAAACTATTTCGGCCAAACAGTTAAGGTCGGTGTGCTGGGTGCGACTTGCAAATAGACCGGGCTTGAAGCTGGTGCTCAATAACGGACAACGATATCGATTTACTGGTTTTAAGGATGCGGTACTTGAGAGACATTTGCAAGATCTATCCCACTGCTGAACGTTTTAGGATCTGGAAAAGGTGCGCAACTTCGCCAAAATCAATTGGAGTCTCGACGTGAACCAAGTCGACCCGTGCGTCAAAGGCTGGAACTACGGCGTGGCTAAGTTCGAAGGTACATAGCAGTTGCTGCAACCAGACAAGGACGCACGCGACTCTACTTTTTACTTTGTTTTAGGACCGGTCTTGGAGTTCGAAGTGGACAAGAAGCCATGTTTCGAAGTTCCTCTGCACAACGTCAGCAACTGCATTGCAAACCGGAATGAAACAGTGCTTGAATTTCACATGAACGACGACTGTCCGGTTTCTCTGAACGAACTCCGATTTCACATTCCGCTTGAGTCGGCCGAAGGCGACGAAGACCCGGTTGAGGTCGGTTTAGTGTCTTCTGCCTTTTGCTGGCTTTGTTGGCGCTGTTCAGTACTATCTGTACTGACTGAAGTAACTGCCTTGCTTCGGCATACGAGTTTAGATCGTACTTCTGTTGTGTGGTTGTTTTCTCGAGCGCTCACTCAACTTGCTGCTTTTAGGAGTTTCGCAAAAGTGTGATGGCTTACGCGGGAGTTGTTCAAGAAACAGACAAACCTTTGGCTGTTTTGGAACAGATATTGTGCACCACGCCTCGGTACGCTGACACTTCTTTTTTCTCAATCACAACTGTTGTTCGTTCGTAGCCATACATGTAACTGGGGGGTCTGCCCCCACCCGACTTAGGCCAGCCCGCCGGATGGGGGACCCCCCAGACGATTTTGCCGACCCCCTCCGATTTTTCTAGCAAATAATTTTTTGAGCAAATTTTTGCGATTTTTTACAATTTCAGAACAAAAAATTGCCAAAATCGCCTGCAAAACAGCACTTTTTGCTGTATTTCAGCCCAAATTAGCGATTTTTGGCGATTATTAGCCAAAAAATAGCGATTTTTTTTATTTTTGAGCGTTTTTTAGTGCCCAACCCCCTCCCAAAATTTTGGCTGAGACCACCCGGCCGGCGCCAGACCCCCAACCCCCCTCCCCCTTCGGCGGATGACTTGTTTTACATGTATGTTCGTAGTTAAGAGGCGTCGTAAATCCTCTACCTAAATAGCGATTTTTTCGATTTTTGAATGTTTTTTAGTACCCAACCCCCCTCCCAAAATTTTGGCTGAGACCACCCGGCCGGCGCCAGACCCCCCAACCCGCCTCCCCCTTCGGCGGATGACCTGTTTTACATGTATGTTCGTAGCTAAGAGGCGTCGTAAATCCTCTACCTAAATGACGTTTTCTGCTCACCCCAATGCCCATATTGTCGAAATTGTAGTATAAAATAGAGTTGTGGCATGGTAGATAGAAATTATTATTATGTCATCATTCTTATACATACTTAATTATTATGATACTGCCGGTACTATATATCATGACTGAGATGGTTTGTTTATTTCAGAGGTCGCTATGACTTCAAGATGTTTCCAAGTCACTTGTCGTTGCACGGAAAAACATTTGATTACAAAATACCCATAAAGACTATCATGCGATTGTTTTTGCTCCCGCACAAAGACGGCAGACACATGTTCTTTGTGGTAAGTCAGTTGAATATTAGTTTCTGCACCGAAGCTATAGAAAGACAACAGTGTTGTATGGTGCAACAGTGGAAAATGAGCATTTCTGGTGCTTTGAGTGAAGTTTAGATAATAACGGAATTGGATTCCCGAGCCGTTCGGCTCGGCACTCCTAGAATGCTTTTGTGCTATTTCAAGCTGTAAAATTGGCAAAATGTGCTAAAGAAGTACGTTTTCGGGAAACATAAAACGTAAACTAACCGGTGGACTGCGAAAACTTCTAAGATAAGGTTCTGAGGCCCGAAATTGACTTCGAGTTGGTACAAAGGACTGGCGGCTGCTGCCTGTAGGGGTGGGTCAATTTATTGTCGCCCAACGCTGTGCGTTGCAGGTAGGATTGGATCCGCCAATTCGACACGGACAAACTCGCTACCACTATCTGGTATTGGAGTTTACGAAAGACGAAGAAACCGATCTAGAACTGGGACTCACTGAGTGCGTATCAGTTCTATCTGTTTATCTTAGTTCTTCTATTTTGTGCCATGTTTCAGCGAACAAATTCAAGAAAAGTATCCAGGAAAACTGGAGAAACAAATGAGTGGTCCACTGTATGAAGTTGTGTCTCGAATTATGCGAGCACTGGTTAATCAGCGAATCACAGTACCTGGCAGTTTTGTCGGGTCAGTTTTCTGCGTCTTGGCCGTCTCTCTGACTACTCTTCTTTGCATTGCAGTCACTCCGGAACGCCGGCCATTGGATGCGCCTACAAATCGGCGGCCGGCTTTCTGTACCCGCTAGAAAAAGGTTTTGTGTGTGTGCACAAACCTCCGATGTACATCAGATTCGAGGAAGTGAGCTGTGTTAACTTTGCCCGGTCGGACGTGAGCACGAGAAGTTTCGACTTTGAAATCGAGCTCAAGAGCCAAACTGTGCATGTATTCAACAGTGTCGAGAAGTGCGTGGCTTGGTGTTGGTCGGCTGTTCCTCTTTTTGTTAACGGATATACGTAGCCTCTTTTTACAGGGAAGAATACGGTCGGCTGTACGATTTTGTCAACAAGAAAAAGTTGCGCATCCGGAATGCTAAGCGATTAGTGAGCCAGGTGATCTGGCCTTTCTCAAACTAAGCATAGTTAATATTTAGGACAGACCGGTCTACAAAGAAGACGAGTTTGCCGGCAGCAGCGATGATGAGGAAACAGACCACTACAAGGCAAAACTGGAGAACGAAGTGCGCGAGAGAGAAGAAGACGAGGAGGATGAAGAGGACGGTACTACTGTTATTTTGAACTTTTTTCTTCTCCTAATACTGTTTATTAGCTATTACTTACCTGAGCCAAGGCGTTAGAGAGTTAGTAAGCAGTTTGCAGAAGACAGCGATTACAACCCAGCGGCGGACGCCGAGAAACAGAAAGTAAAGGAGAAATCGTCGGGTTCGGAATCTGAGCCGGAGGAGGAGTACGACAGCGATGTGAAGAACAGTTCGGACGAAGGCAGCGAACCGTCGGCGGGACACCGTGAAGAGCCTAAAAAGAAGAAAGTAAAGAAAGAGAAATCACCAAAGGTCCGCTATAACAGTTTCTGGCATACATGGGCTTGGGGACATATGTATCAACTCCGCCGATGCTAGGCCTTCGGACGTCCTGATCCCTCACCGGTCGGCTCCTGCCTCCTTCGAATTTTTGGCTATATTTTTTTGAAAATTGTCAATTTCATAGGAGATTTGACGACTTGCTTAGTAAGTCGGCTTACTCAATTAACTGAAAACTCGTACCCCTTCATTTTCCGGCCCGACCCAAGTTAGGTTTTCTCTGGTGCTGCCCTCATTTTCAGTTGATGAATTGTAAAGGCCACTTTTACACAACAGCTGCATTTTGTTTAAAAAAAGAAATCCGATTACATTTTACGTCTATCATGTAATAGAAAACAAAACATAGTTGTGTGATGAAGATGCGGAGTTTGCTTGCAGTAGACATATCGGTTGGTGGCCATGCGGCGTCGATGTTGTTGGCAGCAATTGTTCAGTGAATGTGAAAGTTGATTTCAGCCGAAGCAGCAACGCAAGCCGCGGAAAGAAGGCAAACGGCAGAAGAAGGATCCGAGTGCTCCGAAAAAGGCCCAGTCTGCTTATATGCTGTGGTTCCAGGCATCTCGCGAAGAAATTAAGAGCTCAAATCCGGGTATTGGCTTCACAGATATCGCCAAAAAAGGCGGCGAGATATGGAAGGAAATGGGCGATACTGAAAAGGAAGTAGGTGGCTGGCTGGTCTGTCTTTCTCCGACCATCCTTTCTACTCTGCCCATCCTATCGTGTCCGTCCGTGCGACTGTCTTCTTGTCCGTCCGACTGGCTTGCCTCTGTCATGTCGTGTCTGTCTGTCTGTCTGTCTGTTTGTCTGTCTGTCTGTCTGTCTGTCTGTCTGTCGGTCCGTCCGAGCCACAGTGATTGATGCTAGGTAGTAGGATGTTTAGGAATGGAATAACAGGGCGCGTCAAGACAAGGAACGCTACCAGAAGGAGATGGCTGAGTGGAAGGCTAAGGGAGGCGCTACTGTTAGGTAAGCACTCTTTGGGTTTGTTTGTTTGTGATTAGTAAGGAAAAGCTTGATTTGAAATGTGTGTAGTGACGTTTCGATTGTGATCTTGCAGCGCGGGGACGAGTGTGAGGCCGAAGCCGAAGGTGAAGACGAGCGCCAAGTCGCCCACGAAGTCTCCTGTGAAGAGCAAGGAGTACGTGTCCTCGTCCGACGACACTAGCAGTGGTGCTGGTGGCAAGAGCTCTGATGACGATGACAAGCCGTTGGCTGCCTCCAAGTCTAAGAAAGCGCCTGCTAAAAAGGAAGCATCCGACGAGGAAGTCAGTCTCCTCTCTTGTTAGTCGCTCTAAACCATCGTTGGTGTATTTTTAGGCTGAATCGAACAAAAGTGATGCATCAGCCAGTGATTGATTTACATTCGACTCTCAAACTATTGCATTCATTCTGTAAAATTGTTGGTTCGTTGACAGACTTTTCGCGTGATCTTGAGTAAATGTTTTGCTCGGCCTAGTGATTAGACAGTCTAATCAGTCTGTATATTCGGCGTTACTACTTTTATCCGATTCGCTTTATATACGCTACTGCTGCGTTTGTGTTTTTTGCCGTTAGCGGTCTCCGTTGATATAGGCTTTTCCCGTTTACCACTATGTCAGGTTCATTTTCAAATATGGGTACTTTCATTCAAATGAATGAAATTTGCAACAATGTTTGGATGCTTACTTGCTTCGTAAGAATTCTTTAAGAAAGGCAGTCCGGAAGTTCCTTAATTTTTCAGAAATATTCGTAAACATACCATTAACAACCAATTTGTCATGAACTGTGTTGAAAACGCCGAAAATACGCAGACACACACACTTCATATCTGTGCAATTTTCCATATATTTGGGCCATCCGGGTAGCCCAACCATCTCCGTCACGAGCCTATATCGTTCTGACGGTTAACTACCAGATTTTTAGAGTTTATTGTAAGAATGCGTATACATACAAAGAGTCGAACTTGTTTTTGATGACTCCTGATAAATTACAGTAAATTAGATGGTCTGCAGCGTGCTGTTTCTTATTTGGCTGTGTCGTTCAGTTTGTGACTGACAAGCATTTGAACTTGGCGCGCTGTTGACCGCATGTCGCGAGCGGTGTGAGACCTATATGACCCCGCCGCGTGCGCGGAAGAAATTTTCAAAAATCTAGGCGTCTCGCTCTTTGTTGGTCATTCATTTCATTTGCGCTCTGCCTCTCTCGTTGCAGGTTTTTGGTTGTGCAGCGCTGTACCCTTGCTTTGCTTGACGTCGCTCTGCTCCGCAAACAACTATGCCTCGTGCCTCACCCAAGAAAGTGGCCAAGAAAGCTTCGCCGACTAAGGTAATACAAATTTCTCCTCATTAAGTTTGGGAAGAAACCAAGAAAACAATTTGATTTGATATATTACTACAACAAAGTTTGATATTTTGATTACGATCGTTCAGCAACTGAAGTGTCTACCTGTCCTGATGGATTAGGTACCTACCGTCGTGCTGTGCTCCGTTCGTATGACCACGGGGCCACGTTGCGACACAACGCAATTTGTTGTCATTCCGCGATTCGTAGATACTGCGACGATATTCCTTATCGATATTTTCTGCTCAATATCGATCAATATTTATAGTTATGCAAGCAAATTTGAAGGAGCAAACTCAGGGTTCGTGCGGGACCTGGAAAGTCAGGGAGTCATGGAAAAGTAAGGGAATTTAAAAAAAAGTCAGGGAATCAGGGAAAAATCAGGGAATTTGGTGTCTGGTCAGGGAAAAATTTGATAGCAGGAGAAACATCTCGCCGCCAAATGGTCCTGCCAGAACTGTACATAGCACCCTTTTGCAGATGGGTTTTCAGACTTTATATACTATGACTTAAACCGGAAATTTATCCTCTGAATTCCGTTTAAATGCGTTTTACAAAGCCAATTTTTTAAAATTTTCTCAGATTGGTTGAAGTTTGTTGACCCTGGTTGGTCAGGGAATTTTGCTATGCAGAAGCCGCACGAACCCTGAAACTGCTCTCGCTGCTTATCAGTCAAGCACTGATACAATCACCGATCTGATATCAATTAAGTACAGAATCGGGCTTAACTGACTTTTAGGGGTCCCTCCCTCCACTATATATTAGTTAATCACTTTCTTGGTTAGGCTCAGGCTTAGGAGTCAACTGAATACGGTAGATAAAATTGAAATTTTTGTTAGGGACCCCTAAAAGTCATTTTTGGCCAGAATCGCAGAAAACATAGTGGCCGTTTTGAAGCCCTTCAATGAAAAGGTTGACTCCTCAGGCCGATGCCCCACCCTCATCAGGCATAACTGAACTTACACAGAATAACGTATTTTAACTTATTTTAATGGCAAATAAGCCAACTAACCTTGATTTTAGTAAAAAAAATCAGTCTGCTTACCCTTCTTTCAACCACCCATCAGCCGAAATGCTAGCCCATGTCCTCCTTACTTACTGTTTCAGAGAAATAGACTTGGTGTTTTGTTTTTTCCTACTGTTCCGCAAAACAATATCGAAAATATTGATGCGAAATATCACGATATCGATATATCGTCGGAACGATAGTAGATACTCTTTTGAGTTTACCTTATTTTTCTGAAAGTATGTCGACCAATACGTGCATTTGTTTAGAAATCTCCGAAGGCCAAAGTAACGAAGGAACGAAAGAAGCGAACGAAGAAAGACCCGAACGCTCCGAAGAAGGCTCAGTCCGGCTACATGATCTGGTTGAACGAGAACCGACCGTCGCTCACAAAACCTGGCATGAGTGTGACTGAAGTAGCTAAGGCAGCCGGTGCTGAGTGGGGCAAGCTGAAGGACAAGACAGTAAGCTTTCGCTCCCTCGCTCTAATACTCGCACAGTGGCTTTTGTTTGCAGAAGTGGGAGAAGAAAGCTGCAGAAGACAAGAAGCGATACGAGAGGGAGATGGCTGCGTATAAAGGAGGGTCTAGGTAATTGTTCGCTTTTGCTCCCAGATACGTCGCCTCGCATCCGTTAAATCTGCACAGTTTCTGTGTAGACGGTCGTCAGTCCAGTCCGCTGGGTTCTTTTGATATTGTGCGGTGGTTGACTTGACTTGGCTTAACGGTGGCCTTAGGTTTTTAGAGCTCAGTAATATTTTGGTTTACAGCTCTCACCTAGGGGTGGGGATAATTACCCTTAATGGGAACCAATCCGATTTACGGATCTAAGTTCTATAACTTTGTCCTGCGCGGACTAGGTTCCCTGGAGGCATGGAATTACTTTGCTATGAGTGCTACGGGGTGTCCGTCCCAAGGGTCCGAGGCATTACATGTACAAAGGCTTACCCCCCAGCTGGAAAGGCCAACCCCCCTCACCCCCAAGCCAGTTTAGGTACCCGACCCAAAACTACAAGTGCTAGTAGCGGCTCCCATTCTAAGAACTAAATTAGATTTTAGCTTACAATTCGCTTGAAAAGCTTTTGTAAACCGAATTTTTCTTTTTCACTGCTGATACGTAAGAAAATCGGTGTTTTGGCAGCTTAAATCTAGCGGTTTTTAGCCTCTTTCCTGCGAAAACGTGCTAAAACGCATTTCAAGGCATGTCGGAGCTTTTTGAAATTTTGGATTCCCACCTGGGCGAATCCCCCTCCCCAGGCCGGCCCGTATGGTCCAAGTATCATTATTGAGCGCCCTAAAAAGAGTAAGGCGGTTGGTTTCAGCAAAACTGGCTCAGCTAAGAAGAGTAAGAAGTGAGCGAGTCTCCAGGTGATCATTCTCTCGCAGCTCTACCAAACCATTTGCGACTCGTGTCAGGACAAGTTATGTACAAATTTAAAGGTTTTGTTGTAATGATAACGTGAGATCTCTGTCATTGCCGTGCTGTACCGTCGGCTTTGTGCGTTGCGTTGATCCGCTCGCTATTCTGTGCGTCTCCCTAGCCCCAGTACAGTTCGGCATGCCTGATTGTACTGTATTAGCTGCTGCGTCTGTGTTGTATACGATCCCTGGCGCAGCTCTGTCCAGCTTGTATTAGTGTTCTTCTTTTCTCCTTGGTAAAATTCGTTGTTCTTTTTGCGGTGTCTGAAACGGTTTACACACTTCAAACATAGCGGTTATTCTAGCTAGGTCCGTTCAGTCGGTTGTGAGTTGCAAACAGTAAGATTTAGTCTTTACTGTACACTGGTTTTTACAACAAGGGCTTCCGCAGAAATGAATGTATTCGTCCAAACGGGTTTACCAGTCGTTCACACAGACGAAGCGATTGAGGCACTTGGCATTAAGTGTTTGTATCTGGGGTCAATCATTGGCTGGTGCCTCGGTCTGTCATCGCCGCTGGTTCTGACCACGTCCACCGGTAGCAGCACCCATTGCTTGTTGTGCGAGTCGAACGCGCATACTTTGGACACTTGATTCAGCTCATTTGTCATTCTGATCACTTGATGTATTGTCCAGTGTTGCTTGGTGGCGCCCAATGTAAGAGCAAACTCAGGGTGTACATGTTCAGGATTACGGCCTATAATTGCTCATCGCAACTATTAGCTTATTGGTGAGCGGTTTTGGCTACCAATATTACGAACCATACAAGGTAAATCTTACCGACATCAGAAGGGCATCTGTGAAACTTTAGACGTGCCCTAGCAGTACAACAGCCAAGGTATTTTAGAAATTGCAACGCACCTTGACAGCCGTAACTGAGAATAACGTCGGCATCATGCTTTGAGTCACAAAAACGTATCATGACCGTGAGTTCGGCTTGTTGGCTGAGGAACCGTTCCACTCTACTGCGCGAGGCGAAATTTATCATTCTGAAAGGCTGTGTTAGAAGCAGAACAGCAAGAACCTGGCCTCACCCTCTGTTCCAAAGGTCAAGTCGGCCTGGATAATCCTTTAGAACCTTCATAACGCCAAATATCCACTCTCGAAAGGAGAAGCAACAAGAACCCGGATCGATGAATCGCTGTAGATAGAAAGAACTGATCAAACTCTGAGTTGCGGTTCTGTTCGCTACTTTAAAGTAAGCGTCGTAAGTGACGCAATCACTGGACAGCTCTTCTGCTGATTTTAATAGCTTTGATTTGAGATGTTGTTCAGTCGCCTCATCCAACAGACTTCTAGTGGCTCCAGTGAACTGTGTAAATTTCCAGCTGAGTGCTTCTATCAACTTCGACCACGAAGTAGACAGCGGATCTTGTAGCAATCCGTCCTAAATTTCTAATTCCGTTCATAGCTGAACATTATCAATCAGGAACCACGAACGATTTTGAAATTGAATAACCAAATCAAAATATCTGTTTAATCGCTCATACTGGTAGAACTAAACATACATGTAACAGGTCATCCGTCGAAGGGGTTGGGGGTCTGGCGCTAGCCGGAGATCTGAACCCAAATCCTAGGAGGGTTGTTGGGAACTACAACGCTCAGAAATCGCCAACTTAAGCTCAAGTTAGTACAGCTAAAAATTGCTGTTTTCCAGGTCATTTTAACAATATTAGTGTCTGAAGTTCTAAAAAATCGCAAATATTTGCATAAAAAATTACTTGCCAGAAAATCGAAGGGGTGTCGGAAAATCGTCTGGGGAGTTCCCGATCGGGCCTAGGTTGGGTGGGGGTGGAAGAGCCCCCGGACCCCCGTTACATGTATCTATCTAAACCACTAGACATGCATGCCGCTTTTGTAGGTGATTTAAACAAGAAAAAAGTTGCACAAACACGACGCTTTTAAAATATGTGTTTTGGTTTCCACAGGCTCTCACTCATCATTATGTTTCGCGCTTATTTAAAAAAATGTACCCAAAAACCGGTTTATTCTTTCTAAAGTTTTGTGAAAACAAGAACATTTTGTAAAATGTAAATTTGTGTTAGCTACAGTTAAAATCATTAGGCTTTCACAGAACGCATTCAAATAAAAATCGCTCGTGTAACAGCGTATAAAATTGTATGTATACCCCTTGGGAAAATGCCAAATTCCAGAAAAGATACTGCTCTCCGCCTTGGATGGTCCATTGTTTGGGGTTAGAAAACAGGCCACACGGCAGTGACAATAACTAAAGTGCAACGTTTTACCTACGTACATTATGTATCGCTGAGCTGTTCAAGATTGTTCGTAACTTACCCATAGAGGTTGGTCCATTCCCAGGATTTGCGAAGCCAGACAGTTTTGTCCTGTCAGGGAGACTGAGAAGACAAAGCTATAGCGCTTCCTTGTCACATGCTCGCTCGAGCTAGACAGGTCACCCTATAGAAGTAAAGCGGCAGTGTCTATTTTGCCCAGTGTAACATAACAAACCGTCACAGAGCTGGAATCGGACGAACCAGAATCCAGGTTTCTACTGGGTACGTGCTAAATGTGCTCTTTATTGCACAAACCAGAAAGAGACACTCTGCATACTTACAAGCGCATGAAAGGTGGCAATGCAACCTCCAGCACTGCACTTAAAGGTTGTTTCGCAAATTCCATTTAGTAATGACTCCGAAGCCTCAATACTAAATCAGATCATCGCTTACACTCTAAGAATGTAGCTAGGGTACGTACATTGCATCCAGTGTGGTTGTGCCTTTCGACAGATCACGTGCCCGCTCTTCACTATAAAACTCCGTATCAAACGACACTATAATTACGCAGGTCACTTACGGCAGCAGCAAACATTGAACAGCAGGACTGTTTCGGATTCCTAGTGACTGAGCTCCCAGGATTCTCAAATACGTCACTACGTACAGTAGTGTGAGAGAAAAGTTATACCGGATGACAGGCTGACAGAGAGGTCGGGCGTTCTTGCGTTGAGCGATCGGTTTATCTCCAGTGCTGCTGGTGCGAGCTCGACTCGGAGGTGCCACAGCCATCATCTGAATTGTGGGCGGTTGCGTTGCCACCATGCAACAACTGAAACAACGGCATCACAGCGCGTCCGACAGTTGTACACTATTCTGACTTCAGAACAGTTACATCACTGCAAAAGACTCCAGAGTTCGCTTCTCTGCCTTTGCTCAACTGAACAAGACAGATAATAGTGTGTAGTCACGTACAGTATTTGGCAAACTGCGTAAAACCATGTTTGTTAAAAACTAGAGTAGGTGGACCTAATTTGGGCAAGAAAAGCGAATTTTTCAATTCTCACTCTCTACTACGTTGAGTTATAAAAATGCACGTTTCACAGAAAAGTGTCTAAATTCAAGGGCTTCTAACGCACCAAACCATTTACAAAGCGAATGGGCTTACTTGAAGAAGAGTAGTTGAGCTTGACTTAAAGCTGTCCTCAAGAGTGTCTGTGCGTTGTTGGTTTCCCGGTTAAGTTGATGCAACTGGGAGACGTAATAGTGCAAGATGCCCAACAAACCACCGGGGTCTAATCGCTGGCCATTCCTGATACCGAAGTATGAAAAGAATATCTCAGAAAACCTAAATCTGCCAGATTTAGCGGTACCATAGGACGTACGTATGTATCGCTTTGCTACATACACAGAGTCCATGGAATCGAGTTCGCAGGCGATCGCTTCACTGTCGAATGGAGCCCCGATCTGTGTCTGTCTCTGCTTTTGCTTCCAGTCAATTAGCCAGTTCGTTAGCTGTTGTCCAATCTGGTCAAGTTCCGCTACCGAACGCCACAACGACTGCGATATGTCCTGAAACTCTATTGCAGCAGTTTCGGCAGATTATTCTTGTTTACGTCAGTAGACTAAAAGTGGAGGACCGTTACGTGCTAAAAATCACCGACCGTCAGTTTACGCAGACAGAGACCGATGGGCTACATACATGTACGTGTCTATGCTCCTTCATCATAGCATATTCCAGCTTCTATCCGCTGGTCTTGGGTACGGTGGCGCAAACTGAACCACCCAAAAACCAAACTATGCTCACGTGCCGCTCGACCGTGGCATTCAGCTGGGGCTTCGATGATACGCAGCGACAAACAATCGAGTTCAGTAGGGGTATCCTTGACTGCACTACACGAGTTGATGCAGTACACAAACACTTACTTCACATGGATCGAAATGTTGGATTGCTGGACAAACAGATTCAAGGAAGTGTGGCGACTGGTCCCCGTCAAACACATTCTGTGCTTCCTCGGTGGCGAAGCCACGCAAGCTGACAATAATCTGCTGAACCAAAAAAGCACTGAAGGAACAGAGTCAATCTTCCAAACGTACGTCTAGCCTGTGAGCTAGCGAAGTCAGAGAGCTGTTGATAGTTGACGCCAATTCTGCCATCGGTTAGGAAATTCTGTTCGGCACAGATGCCATAAAAACAGAGTTTGTCCTGATCCAGCCAACAAACCGGCGTAGGTGCTGTTGAGTCAGAGATTGTCCGACGCACACAAACTGGCGGTGGCAACGCTCTAAAATCGCACAGACCAGTTTTCATTGAAAAATCGGGCGGCAGCACTACTAGACACTTTTACCTGGTCGATATTTTAACGGGGCACAGCAATTTTTTACGAACTGTTTTTGCTAATTTCAGCATCATCCAGCCAGCTTTACAGCTTTCTCAAGTGTACTGTGCGGCAATGACCCTCTGCTATGTAGTCTGCATTCCTCATGCCTGCTTCATCGAAAAACTGGACGAAGCTAATGAACGGCACTCTTTGTGTCTGACTTCAGTAGTTTCTATAATAGTGTGTATACCAAACTGAATGCATGTTGCGAAGGTACACTGCACTGTACGCTATACTGCACGTGACAAAAAAAGCAAGTCATAATTTCATGCCATAAACTAATTCAACACAGTCAAACGAAACAGTGAGATCATCCACGTTGGCAAGCAAGCTGATACGTATTTTCAGTTTGAGGCATTTCCAACCATATTATTCAAACTTGATTCCTTGGGCTAAGGGCAGAGTTTTTCCGTAATTGATCGTGCTAAAACAACACAATCCCATGTATTCTTTATAAACTTTATATCACTAGAAACTGTATAACAGGCAGGAATTTTTCGAGCATGTACTGTATGTCATACATGTAACAGGGGGGTCTGCCCCCCCCCCACCGACTTAGGCCGGACCCCCCCCCCCCCCGGATGCCCCCCCGAGACGATTTCACCGACACCCCGCTCCGATTTTTCTGGCAAGTGAATTTTCGAGCAAATTTTTGAAATTTTTTACAATTTCAGACACAAATATTGCCAAAATCGCCTGCGAAACAGCACTTTTTAGCTGTATTTCAGCGCAAATTAGCGATTTTTTCGATTTTTGAGCGTTTTTTGGTGCCCTACCCCCTCCCAAAATTATTTTGGCTCAGAGCCCCCGGCCGGCGCCAGACCCCCCCAACCCCCCTCCCCCATCGGCGGATGACCTGTTACATGTATGCTGTATGTACCAAATGCCACCATCGGTTCAACTTTGAGTCATACCAAATACATAGTACTGGACTGGCCAGAAAAGCCTATTTATTATCCACATTTTTGAAAAAAATCAAATGGCTGCCATTCCGTCAATTTTGCATCAAACCTGAAGATTTTAGCAGAATCATTATCCCATGTTTCTATATTCAGACGAAATCATAACCGGCAAGCCTTCCGTATTCCGGAGTTTTGTCCTTCTAAATTATATTCCGAATTGATGGTCTCAAAATTCAAGCTAAACTCTCTCAAGAACCCACACCAGATCTTTATAACATTAACCAATCCTTATGGAATCTCTAGTCCCTGGCACAGCTGTCTACCCAAACAAATACAAGGCCAAGCCGAGGATGGGAGAGGACAGAGACTTTTGTCTAACAGGTTGGGGTCCAGGGGCAGACACATGAACATAGACCTACCCCTACGCAGAACAAGCTAGACAGAACGATCGAGAAACCCTAAGATCATGAAAACGATCACTATTAAGACTTAGAGCGTCTCGCGATCGTTCTATCTAGCTTGTTTTAGGGCTATCTTTTTATCAGGCTACCGAGGTAGTCGCCCAAGAAGGAGGCCTAAATTTAAAACGTCTATAATTGTTTAGCACATTTTATATAATAACAAGGCTAATAAAAGCAATTTTAAGCAGCCAAACTGATAAAACAACCATAAAATGATAAAAGATCGCTTTGACAAGATCAAGTAGGATAGATATGGCTGTCTAAAGTTGCAGGGAGCATTACAACTGAGAGTAGAAAAGAACAGACCAGGTGGAGCGTCTCATGTACTGCTTCCAAGCATCGCTGCCCGACTCGCGACCACCGCCAGTGTGTTTCTCACCGCCTCAACATTACGGTATTAGTTACCTCAGCTGAGCCACGCCCTACTGCAAATAGGTAAACTACCGAAAGCGCCGCCGATCTCAGCACCACTTGTGGGAATGTTAACATTCACCAAACCACAATCAGAGCCTTTTGGTCTATAAAACACACGATAAGCTGGAGTTTGTAAATACAATCGACCGAAATCAAAATTGCCACTGCAAACGGTTCGACCGGAACCGTTGAAATCGGTTAAGAATAGAATTTGCCAAAGCACACAGATTACTGACGACTTCGTTCGAAAAAGCTTGGCTGAAAATCTCAGGCAAAGGGAACACCATACAAGTACATGTACAAGTCGAGGTGGGGGAAGGGGTGACAGTTGCCTGCGGATTTTAAGAGTCGTTCTCTGGTCAGATCGCGTTTTGCCCCTTTGCCCTATTCAGACCCAAAATTGAAATTTTGAGCTAGAGAGCTGCGAGTTGGCACACTAATACATACTAATGATTCATCTTTCAGCTGCAAAGGATTAGTGGATCTGACGCTCCTGTCCTGAGATATAGCCTTCCGAAAATCGGTCCGCTTAACTATGGGACCAAAACTTCAAACTCGAATTTCTCGCTTCGTACTCGGAATTCGGACCTAAAAATTGGGGGTTTTAGAGTACTTTTAGACTGCTTTAAGAAACTTTTGTCAAATTTTCGTTTTCAGAAAAAAAATTTTTTTTCGCCCCCTTTGCGCCCCCCTAGCTCGTCTGGAACCCCCCCAACCCAGTTTTTTTTATTTCAGAAAAATGTTGCGCTATCAATTACCTACCGTTTGGTGTGAAGCATTGTTTGCTCAGACCCGTGGAGCGTGAGAAAACTGAGGTCAAACATGCCCCGGTCGCAAAATTTTCGCACTTTTCTCAGGTCAAATATTTCCAAGTCTTGGTTTTCCACCTACTAGTAGGAATTGGGACTTAAAAATTGGGGGTTTTAGAGTACTTTTAGACTGCTTTAAGAAACTTTTGTCAAATTTTCGTTTTCAGAAAAAAAAATTTTTTTTCGCCCCCTTTGCGCCCCCTAGCTCGTCTGGAACCCCCCAACCCAGTTCTTTTTATTTCAGAAAAATGTTGCGCTACCAATTACCTACCGTTTGGTGTGAAGCATTGTTTGCCCAGACCCGTGGAGCGTGAGAAAATCGAGGTCAAACATGTCCCGGTCGCAAAATTTTCGCACTTTTCTTAGGTCAAATATTTCCAAGTCTTGGTTTTCCACCTACTAGTAGGAATTGGGACTTAAAAATTGGGGGTTTTAGAGTACTTTTAGACTGCTTTAAGAAACTTTTGTCAAATTTTCGTTTTCAGAAAAAAAATTTTTTCGCCCGCTTTTGCGCGCCCAGCTCGTCTGGAACCCCCCAAACCCCAAAATTTTTTTTTCTGAAAAAGAAAATTTCACAAACGTTTGTTAACGCAGTCTAAAAGTACTCTAAAACACACAATTTTTAAGTCCCAATTCGTACTAGTAGGTAGAAAACCGGACTTGGAAATATTTGACCTGAGAAAAGTGCGCAAAATTTTGCGACTGGGACATGTTTGACCTCAATTTTCTCACGCTCCACGGGTCTGGGCAAACAATGCTTCACACCAAACGGTAGGTAATTGGTAGCGCAACATTTTTCTGAAATAAAAAAACTGGGTTGGGGGGGTTCCAGACGAGCTAGGGGGGCGCAAAGGGGGCAAAAAAAATTTTTTTTCTGAAAACGAAAATTTGACAACAGTTTCTTAAAGCAGTCTGAAAGTACTCTAAAACCCCCAATTTTTAGGTCCAAATTCCGAGTATGAAGCGAGCAATTCGAGTTTGAAATTTTGGTCCCATAGTTAAGCGGACCGATTTTCGGAAGGCTATATCTCAGGACAGCAGCGTCAGATCCACTAATCCTTTGCAGCTGAAAGATAACTCATAAGTATGTATTAGTGTGCCAACTTACAGCTCTCTAGCTCAAAGTTTCAATTTTGGGTCTGAATACTGAAACTCGATGTGACCAGAGAACGACTCTTAAGATGGGGTTTGAGCCCAAATTCTAGGGAAGGGGGTTGGGCATTAAAAACGCTCAAAAATCGTAAAAAATCGCAATTTTAGGCTAATTATCGCAAAAAATAGCTAATTTGGGTTCAAATGCAGTTAGCTAAAAAGTGCTGCCAGTACAGGCGATTTTAGCAATTTTACTGTCTGTAATTCTAAAAAATCACATAAATTTGCTCGAAAAATTACTTCCCAGAAAATCGAAAGGGGTCGGAAAAATCATCTCGGGGGCGGGGTTACCGATCGGGGGTCTGGCCTACATTGTAAGTCGGGCGGGCGCAGACCCCCTGACCCTTGTTACATGTACTGTATGGTGGTGAGGGGTTTGGCCTTTCTATCTAGGGGTAACCTCCAAACCCCTGGTATGTGCGGAAGACAGGGCAATGTTAGAATTTGCTTGAGTAACTGAATCGAGTCGCATGTACGTACGGTTTTGAGTTCAATCAAACCAGTAATATTGAAAAAAAACAGAACAAGAAACATTTACAGAAGTAACACTAGAATGGTTTCCATGAATTTAATCAAATTCAACTGTTTTTGGAAAACTAAAATTAATAGATAAAGCAGTTCGGGTACCGGTGGTGGGCCGGATTGCCAGCTTAATCAGAATTCCGACCGACTGCTAGGTAAATGAGAAAGGTACCCGAGCCAGGTGAAAACATTCTGAATGTCGCGTGTGAAGACACTGCTAGAAAGACCCTGATCAACTTCATTGTTAAATCCAATCGCCTCATCCAAACTCTGCAAGACAAATATGATCTTGTGTCAAATTGCTACAGAACCAAGAAAGAACGCAGTCTTACACTGGTTTTGAGCACGTACAGAATAGGCGCGAACGTTTCGTGTTTGATTATCGGTGCATCATGAGGCAAACTGGTAACTATCGTCGGTTGAACAAAGTTGCCGCTTCCTTCAATAACCTGTAGAAGGAAAAGGTACCTTAATACATTTGCATAACACCACGGCCGCTCAAAGTAGCTCTGCACCATACATTGTAGTGCATGTAGCAGGTAATCTTCTGTACCTGGCACACATGTACTAAGGTTACCACCCTACTGGAAAGGCCTAACCCGCCTCACCCAACGAGACAGGTTACGGGACCCCCAACCAAAAATGCAAGTACCAGTAGTGGCTTCAGTAGTACTAACAAACTGGCTCAGAAATCACTAATTTTTAGCCTAAAATTCGCTTAAAAAGCACTTGGAAACCGAATTTTGCGTTTCCACTACTGATATTTAAGAAAAATCGGGGTTTTTCGAAGCCCTTTTTGTTATTTTTTGCTTTAAAACGCTATTTGGCAGCTTAAAATAGCGATTTTTAGCGTCCTTACTGAAAAAACGTGCTAAAACGCATTTCCAGGCGTTTTGGAGCTTTTTGAAATTTTGAAGCCCCTTGGGCGAAACCCCCCTCGACCCCTCACCTGAAGAAAACCCCCGCCTACCCTAGTAATTTTTTAAGCAAATTTTTGCGATTTTTTACAATTTCAGACACAAAAATTGCCAAAATCGTAAACAGCATAGCTGTATTTCAGTCCAAATTAGTGATTTTTGACGATTTTTAGTCGAAAAATTGCGATGTTTTTGTGATTTTTCAGCGTTTAATATTAATCACGGCAAATATTAAATCGCATCAAGTACTGTACATACGTGTACATAATAAAAAATAGGGTACCTTTCCACCGAAAGCGATTTTACCACCTTGTTTTTCGATTTCTATCAGTGCATTTTTAAACTGCTCAACACCATCTTTACTATGCATCGGGCCAACCAAAGTCTGCGCTGAAGCTCGGCAGTAAACAGACTGAATGTTCAATACATCTTGTATCACTCACCATCTAGTGGGTCGCCGATTCGGTTCAAAATCTGTGCGTAAGCTTTCGTCAATCGTTCAAGTGCTTGATCGTAGACTGACTCGTGTAAAATCTAAAAGCAATAGCGCACGGGCGGTCGCTAAATTGTGGCCAATGACACACTAATTGTTTAAATCATATACTTACTTGTTTTGAGAGTTTTGCACCCTAGCTGAATTGGTGTTAAACATGCGTACGTAGCATACTTAAGTACTAGTGATTTTTAGTTTTTCAAAAACAATAAAATCTGGTTGTTTCCGCATTCCAGAACAACCGAAGGCGACAATTTTGAAAGCCGCTTCATTCACCCCTCTACTAGTGAGTGAGTGCAAGTGAGTTGCACATACGTACCAAGCGTCTGGTGGTGGTACACCGTTGACCAGCAGTACCGACACAAGCAAATACCACTGACGGAATTACCATATCCAGATCAGCGTCTTGGCAAACTAAACAGTCAATCAAATAATGCATCATGATAATTTGCATACCAATGATAGCATTATTGCCACCCAGCTCCAACAGAGATCGGCCGAATCGCTTGGCAACGTTCATTCCAACCTTGTGGCCCACAGCTGTGCTGCCTGTAAACGACAGCAACCGAAGTCGCTCATCGTTCGACATCTGTTCGCTGCAACGCACGCACAACAGTTAGAATGCGACAGAAAGAGTAACAAGCCTACCCAATGTCAGCGCCACCACACACCAAAGAGCAGACGGCTGGTGGTTGATCGTTGCTTCTTAGAACCGACTCGATTATCCTGAGAATCAATTTTTAATAGGTACGTACCTACTGAAACGGAGTTGAGAGTCTTTACTAGTAGACTTGCACGACACAACACACAAACACACTCTGAGGCACACACACACAACCGCTCGATAACTGGATAATACAAACACTCACACAAAACTACCAAATTCTTCATCACTCCCCTTTCAACGAGTGTCGACTGGCCGCCGCTGTGCCTGACAATCGGGGGAAAGTGAGAACTGCGGGAACTGCTCCGCCTCTGTTGACTCGGAATCTCCGGAAAACTGCTCTGTATTGACACCGTATTGACCCGATCTCTTGCGCGCCACGTTTCGGCCTTTCTGCGCCTTTGTCTTCATCTGATGACTTGTCATGGGAGAAACGGGATCACATCTCTTGGCCAACAAACCCAAACGACCTAACATTCTTTCCGTCTGCCTTCTTCTTCTCTTTCTCTTGCTTCTCTTCATCCTCTTTCTCTCTATTCTCTTCATCCTCTTCATCTTCCACTTTCGTTGCTTCCTTCCACCTCTTCTCATAATCTCACACCACATCATCCTTCTTCTCTTTAACATTCTCTTACTGCTCAAAATCTTGCTCCACATCACTCTCATGTCAGCACTGTTTTTCTCATCTTCTTCACCTTCTTTTTCCTCTTCTTCCTTCTTCCTCCAAACATCCTTTCTCTTCCTTCTCTTTCTTCTTTCCCTTTCTTCTTTCGCCTCTCCTCTTTCCACTCCTTTGCCTTCTCCACGTCTTGTTTCACTACCACTTGAGCATCGACCATTAACCCACTGAAGGGAGTGTATAATGAGCCGACTTGAACATCCGAAACGCCAGAAAGCAAAGCCGCTTCCTCTTTCACAGGAGCCTTGCTCCATCGGGACAGGTATTCAGCGAACATGCGGTTAATCTGGTCGTTACGCCGCTGTTGTTCGATCCAAAATTGCTTGTGTTGCTCACGATCACGCCGGTTTTGTTCAGTCTGCGCTCGGTAACGTTGCTGTTGTTGTTTGAAATCATGCTGGAGTTGTTCTTGCAGAAGCCGGAGTTGATCATCAAAAGTAGGGGACGTCATGTGAGCATCGGGTGGGGCACGGCTGCGCCTGATGATCACGGGGTGAGGGACTGGAACTGAGACGCGAGACGGGGTTGAGCGGGAAACTGAGACACGAGACGGGGTTGAGCGGGAAACTGAGACGCGAGACGGGGTTGAGCGGGAAACTGAGACTTGAGACTGGGAACTTGAGGCTTGTAGCGAGGCTTTGTAGAAGAACTTGAGTTTGCCGCAAACTTGAACGAAGGTAGGCTCGACGGGGTCTCGGCACCAATGAAACGGAGTTGAGAGTCTTTACTAGTAGACTTGCACGACACAACACACAAACACACTCTGAGGCACACACACACAACCGCTCGATGACTGGATAATACAAACACTCACACAAAACTACCAAATTCTTCACTACGTATCGTACATGGATCTACTACGTACGCACCAAGTAGTCAATATACAGAGGTAGCTAACTGGAACAAAAATTATGAATAAGATAACTATAAACAAGCGAACAGTAGAAAATTTGTGATAGTTTAGTTGCGTGCTCTGCTTGTGTTCGTCTTGGTCAGACACAAGTGCGAACGCAAATTCGTGTTTGTCGAAATGTTTCAAATTGGCGAGTTTTCTTTAGCAAACGGGGTAGCTTGGGAGGCGTTTCGATTTACGATAAATACTGTAAGCACGCATGTAATGTACGTACGTACTTGGTTACGGCAATAGAAATCAAAGGCGTGGTTGTAGCCGGCTTCCATAGTACCGTGTCACCACACACCAGCGATATTGCGTTGTTCCAACCATAGACAGCACAAGGGAAATTGAAGGCAGAAATAACACCAATCACGCCTAACGGATTCCACTGCTCCAACAGGGCATGATCGGGTCCTGGAATAGTCTTAGAAAACGACGAAACAAGGAGTAAGTCGTACGTACGGATGGGACCGATACCCCTTATACGGTTTTATTCCTATTTTCAGCACCGCATAGTTAAAGAAAGACAGAATTAATCAGTTTTTTCTTTGCAAAATCAGTGTATTTTTGCAATTTTTGATCCAAAAAATAGCATTTTTGTGCAAACTGTATCTATCACAGGTTTCGTCTGGAGTAACTTTTGCGTTCGTCAATAAATTTCACTAAAATTTTCAGTCAATAAATTTCTGCAACACAACATGTACAGGTCCTGAGAATATTTACTCTCAAAATTTTGGCCACATCTGTCACTTCAATCCCTAGTTATGCGCTTACACGTGTCCACTATTACACATGATAGAAAGTGAGGGATACACTTGCAAGTGCATAACTTGTGGTTCAAACGACTGACTTGGCAAAAATTTTGTGAGAAAAAATCTGAGGTAGTGTGCATGTTGTGTTAAAATTTCGGCGACATTTATTGACGAAAACAAAATCCACAGCAAGACGAACCCCAGATAGCTAATGGCCCACCCTGTAGCAGAAAGTGATGGCTGACACGTGGAAGTGCACAACTAGTGATTGAAGCTGCAGACCTAGCCAACGTTGTGACAGTTAAAATTCTGAGGACCTGTACACGTTCTGTTAAAATTTCAACGAAATTTATTGACGAACACAAAAGTTACAGAAAGACGAAACCTGGGATAGAAAATGGCCCACCCTGTATTTACGGCTGTGAACAAAGATTATTCTCTACTACTCGCTCTAAAAAATCTGCTGCAGTGCAGTATTTTATGTGATGAGTAGAATTTATAAGAATCTTCACGATTTCTATATACAGTATAGATAAAAAAAATGTCCCATCGCTTTTTCGGCCTTCACTCAAACGTTTCGTTCTCAGTCAATTCTTTACCGATTTGGCTCAAATTTTCAGCAAAAATTACCAACATGGTTGGCTAAATATTCTGCAAGTTTGGTGCGAAAATTCCAAAGGAAAAAACTTTTTTGAACCAGAAAGTGAAAATCATAGTGGTCTGTGTAAATTCAAATTTCCCGCGTAATTACGGCGCTATCGCTTAGATAGTTGCAGCAATTATCGGGCGGACATTTGGTCATAACATATTCAGACGGCAGCCCTCTGGCTTAAGGGACACTAAAATTGGGGAATTTTAAAAACATGATCGAAAATCCCATAGTTAAGAAATCTGTACATTCTGGAATCAAAGCACTGAATCAGTTGTCAATCAACACAGATTGTAGCAGGAAGTTCGACAAATGAATGAACCTGATATTTAAACTCTGTTTCACATCATAGAAACCTTCTCCACAGTGTTTTTAGAAAATCGAAAATCTTCTGAATTGTCATTTCACCGTTTTTACGAAGAAAAGTCACATTTTGTCATGTTTTTGAAATTCCCCAATTTTAGTGCCCCTTAAGCCAGAGGGCTGCCGTCTGAATATGTTATGACCAAATGTCCGCCCGATCATTCCTGCAACTATCTAAGCGATAGCGCCGTAATTACGCGGGAAATTTGAATTTACACAGACCACTATGATTTTCACTTTTCGGTTCAAAAAAATTTTTTCCGTTGGAATTTTCGCACCAAAGTTGCAGAATATTTAGCCAACCATGTTGTTAATTTTTGCTGAAAATTTGAGCCAAATCGGTAAAGAAGTGACTGAGAACGAAACGTTTGAGTGAAGGCCGAAAAAGCGATGGGACATTTTTTTTATCTATACTGTATTACAACCGGAATATAACCTTTCTCATTGAGGGCATACGGTATACTGTATTTTTACCGGTCCCATTCCTAGTCATGCGCCTGCTTACTACTACTACAGGGTGTCCCAAAAAAAATGACAACATTTCTTTTTGCTGCCATTTTCGCAATTTTTGACCAAATTGTCTGAAGTTTGAAACATAAGTGCCAAAAAAGTGGGAATTTTATGTGTTAAAATTTGGTGCATCAGGATTGACCCATTCCTGAGAAATTCAACAATATACAAAATTGAGAAATTTCAATTAAATGTAGAAACAGCATCAAAAATGGAAACTTTTCTTTTTGCTGTATCTTCTTTAATTTAGGTCGGAATTGGATGAAATTTTGAATATATGCGCAGAATAACGGGTTGATTTGTAGATCAAAAGTTGGAGCGTGAACCCAGCCCAGCTCTTGACATAAAAAATCCCGATCACAATACAACGACAACATTGATTTTCGCGCCCCTTAGCTGTAATGAAGCTCCTGTAAGTGTAATTCAGTCTGTCACCCCAAACATGCTAAGAAATGTTTATGATGCTTATGGGAAACGGTTGCAGCAGTGTATTAACTCAAACGGAGGTCATCTGGATGGTGTTCTTATTCCTTAGTTCTCAGAGTTTGCACATTCTTCATTTTGCTGCAGTAAAAACTCTGATTTTCTTTAGTTTCCAAGTACTAGCGATATGGACAATAATGACAGAACTTTTGACCTACAAAATATCTGCGCATATACTCAAAATTTCATCCAATTCCGGCATAAATTAAAGAAGATACAGCAAAAAGAAAAGTTTCCATTTTTGATGCTGTTTCTACATTTAATTGAAATTTCACGATTCTATATATTGTTGAATTTCTCAGGACTGGGTTACTCCTGATGCACCAAACTTTAACACATAAAATTCCCACTTTTTTTGCACATTTGTTTCAAATTTCAGACAATTTGGTCAAAATTTGCGAAAAGGGCAGCAAAAAGAAATGTTGTCATTTTTTTTGGGACACCCTGTATATTCATTTTCAAAAACCCATAATTTCTGATTTAATTTTTATTTCAAATTTTGTATCGATTCACACGTTTACCTTCAGCTTCAATGCATAAAAAAGCAGAACTACATGTATGTAAAAAAACTTAAAGGAAGATAGAAAACAGAAATCCGTTGGTCAATGGTCTCAGAGAGATCTAGGTTTAGCAAAGTGCGGTACGTACTGCAAATGCGTGCACATGCGCATAAAAGGAATAGAATAGGAGTCAACTCAACGTACTTTCAGACGGGAAAATTTTTCCACTGAACATCCTCGATAATCCCGTAGCATAGTCACAAATGTCAACGTATTCTTGCACCTCGCCCTCTCCTTCCGGTAAAATCTTGCCCATTTCCAGTGATACCTCCAAATCAGTGTTATGTACGCACAGAAAGAAAGTTTCAGGAATAAGACAGTACAAGTTTGCCTAGGGCAGATTTATGTTGGCGCAGTTTGTCTCCAATCTGACGAACGATTTCACCTCGTAAAGGCGCAGGAACCTGACACCATGACTGGTAAGCTTTCGCACATTCACTAACGGCTGTCTCGTAGTCTGTCTTGGTGCCTTGCTGCACTCGCGCAATCACACGGTCATTGCTTGGACACACCAAACTCACCACCTAAACAAACTGACCATGTCCACCCACTTTACTATATCTACAGCAGCGAAACCAATCCTATGTAGAGAGGACACAAACCTCAAACACACATTTACACTTTTTACCTCCCCCGCTCAAAAAAATTTTTCCGTTGGAATTTTCGCACCAAACTTGCAGAACATTTAGCCAACCATGTTGTTAATTTTTGCTGAAAATTTGAGCCAAATCGGCAAAGAAGTGTCTGAGAACGAAACGTTTGAGTAGTTTGAGTGAAGGCTGAAAAAACGATAGTACATTTTTAGCTATACTGTATATGTATTCCACAGTACTCTGAATATTCTTGGCTTTCTTTGGGCAGCCGCTGCTCAGAGCAATCCGAATGTGTATGGACGTACACTAACACACCTGTCCGTTTGCAGTCCAAGAACCATGGAAGACGCCCTTGTTCTCCGCTTCAAGCCCCAGCTCTTTGAGCCAGCTGTAGTTGGGATCCTCAACAAGCATGGAGGACGTGCTGCGCTGAGTGAAGACGGACAAAAGAGGCAGTCGTCTAACCACTAGCCGGGATCCGAACGAAAACAGCTGCATTGAGACTAGCGCTCTCGTCTCGTCCACTGCTGCTCACTGCGATAAGATCGTTGCCGTTGCTGATAAGATCTGCTCCTAAACACTACACGTGGCTGCCACGCCGACGCACGCAACTCTACATTCACACCAGACAACAGAGAAGACTATCAAGTTAGGAAGACGGCCTGACTGAAGCGTGCGGAATACATGGCCAAGCTATGTAATTTGACACATTTTTGGGTATTTTTATATCTGGAAAACAGGCCATCTGGAGCGTGTCTATACCGATGCGTCTCTAGGGGTACTTTTATACTTGACAAAACAGGCCCCCGGGGAGTGCCCATGCTGATGTACAGTAGTGATCATCAGACTCGCCAGGCGAAGAAGGGCGATCCGATCCGATTTGCGGGGGCCTTAGGGTCTTAGGGCCTTAGGATCAGACTCTTGGTCCATTTCGTGACCCCGGTCTTTCGTCATCTCGGACGTTGCCCTTATTTCACTGCCAGCCACTCCTAGCCATGCTGGTGGGTGCCGGTCACAAGGAGGGCGCCGGCGTGTTGATGCCATGATGCTGACAGCTCCCGACGGCCGCCGGTTTCCCATATACCAGAGGGCTCCCGGCATAGCTGATTTCTCAGACAGCTTCTGACATCGTAGATCTTCTCCAACGCGGCATGCTTTGTGGAGCGGCTTCGGTGCAACGGCAGATCCAGTCGGTTCCCATTTTACCTACTAGCTGTCACCCGCTTTCGGTGGCCTGGGGGTAGCTTTGTGCCGACGACCAACTCTCTGCGGCAAGGCCGAAAGGATGAGCGCACGACGTCGCGCACAGTGGCTATTATGCGGCCTAAACCACTACACCAACCGTGCCGGCCAGTAGAGCCTCCATAAATTGGTCGATTTTTGTATGACTGACAAATTTCCTATAATTAACCATTAAGAAAACCTCTGTAAATGGGACACCCATAAATATGGTAATTTTATGTTTTTAAAACAGGCCTTCCGGAGCGTGCCTTTTACTGATGCGTCTCTCTAGCGATACTTTTACATTTCACAAAACAGGCCCCCGGGGCGTGCCCTATGCTGATGTAGTGATCATTAGACTCGTTAGGCGAAGGGCTTTCAAGTGATATATGATATCACCATTTTGGACGATTTTGAAATCATGGAATTTTGCCAAAAATAATCGATAATCGATATTTATCGATAAAAATCGTTAATTTTTAATTAAATATTATTAAAAACGTTAATTTCTGTTTGGGATCGGTTCCTAATTAAGAGCCGGTTTATATAAGGGTCGACTCTTCCCGGACAAATCTCAACTTCTTGTCTCCGATTTGGCTAAAATTTTGTATTTTGGTATAATTTAACCTAAAAAGCCATTTTATCACCTTCCCGGCCATTTTTGAGAGGGTCACTTTTTCGACCCTCTCACAGATTTCGAGTCATAACTCGGGACCAAATGACCATAGGAACTTGCGAATTGCATATTTAGAATCAGAAAAATATTTTCTTTCAAATGATACCCTACTCGACTGCATTACCTGAAAAAAAATTTTTTTGAACCCCTTCCGGGACCGATTTGACCCCCACACAGTCATGTTCCCAACTGTTTTATTTCATGGAAATATAGCGCTATGTTTTTGCTTTCGATTAAAGAAAAAAAATCGAGAAAAAAAGGGGGGGAGAATTTGAGTTTTTGGGCCTTGAAAGTTAAAAATCAAAAAAATTTTCCTTATGATGGGTTGCACAGTGTAAACAACAGAACTTGGTCAATTTTGAATCGATTTCGGAGACCTTTGGCACACGTATTGTAATGTTCATCTTGCACATAGCGCACAAACCTGGTCCTGGTTGCCGCTGTTTAACACGAGTTTTATGCATATTTTTTTATTATTTTCAGTTTTGCAAACAATTTCTCGGTTTCATTTGATGTTTCCCATAATGGGCGTCCAAATTGTCTTTTTGAAAAGAATTAGAGCTGGAAATCGGGTGGGCCCAACCCAAGCAATGCCTAAGTGAAGGATAGTTGGAAACTATTGCATTGAATAAACATTCTGCTTACTTGGTACTTACATCAATTAGCATTGTGCACTATAACGAATATTTACAGAGACTGCTTAGACTCTGTTACTCTCGTTATTTGTTTTCTCCTTAAGCAATGCCATGCAAGATTTGCGTAGGTGTGCATGTGAATAGACTAAAATAAACATTTTTGATCCTGGGCGCTGTGGGATGTTGACTGTAAAACTCGTCATCTCGACTCAACTATTGACATACGTACATATGCAAACTATAGTCTGTTCAAAAAATAAGCGACCTGGCGGTTTTTTGCGAATAACTGTTTTGGGTGGCCTCGGGGCGACTTGAGCCTCTTAACCAAAGTTGTAGACAACGTCGAGCTCCTGCCTGGGGTGAATCCTAATCTGCGCTACGTTTCCTCTGAACACTAATTTGCGCAACGTCAAAAAATGAGCTTTTTTTCTAATTGCGATGAAAATTAGATGACTACAGAATTCGATTCTTGGGTCCTTGGCGACTCCAATGATGCTTTCCTGATGTGTCTAGGCCAAACCGATGTGGAGATATGGCCGGTCAAATTATGAAAAAATCGTGAAAAATGGCATTTTTTTACCGAATTACGGTATCAGGGTGAGGTTTTCAGGGTCGGGAAGTGTCAGAATCGATTCCGGCGGTCAAGAATACCCCATTCAGGAAGTTTCACCCAAATCCGTCAGTCTGCCTATGTTTCCCCCTCTATTTTGTGAAATTTTCAGAAAAACGCCGTTTTTCACGATTTTTCGATGCTTTGACCAGCCATATCTCCAGATCGGTTTGGACTAGACACGTCATGAAAGCATCATTGGAGTCGCCAAGGACTCAAGAATCGAATTCTATAGTCACCTAATTTTCATCGCAATTAGGAAAAAAGCTCATTTTTGACGTTGCGCAAATTAGTGTTCAGAGCAAACATAGCGCAGATTAGGATTTACCTCAGGCCGGAGCTCGACGTTGTCTACAATTTTGGTTATAAGGCTCAATTCGCCCCAAGGTCTACAAAAAGTTATTCGCAAAAAACCGCCAGGTTGCATATTTTTTAACCGACTAGCTTGCATATGTACATACGTCAATAGTTGAGTCGATATGACGAGTTTTACAGTCGCCATCCCACAGCAGCTAGGATCAATAATGTTTATTTTAGTCTGTTCACATGCACACTTACGCAAATCTTACATGGCATTGCTTAAGGAGAAAACAAATAATGAGAGTAACAGAGTCTAAGCAGTCTCTGTAAATATTCGTTATAGTGCACAATGCTAATTGATGCTTACTTCTTGTAAGCACCAAGTAAGCAGAATGTTCATTCAATGCAAAAGTTTCCAACCATCCTTCACTTAGGCATTGCTTGGGTTGGGCCCGCCCGATTTCCAGCGCTAATTCTTTTCAAAAAGACAATTTGGACGCCCATCATGGGAAACATCAAATGAAACCGAGAAATTGTTTGTGAAACTGAAAATAATAAACAAAATAAGCATAAAACTCATGTTAAACAGCGGCAACCAGGACCAGGTTTGTGCGCTATGTGCAAGATGAACAGTACAATACGTGGGCCAAAGATCTCCGAAATCGATTCATAACTGACCAAGTTGTATTGTTTACAGTGTGCAACCATCATAAGGAAAATTTTTTTGATTTTTAACTTTCAAGGCCCAAAAACTCAAATTCTCCCCCCCTTTTTTTCTCGATTTTTTTTTCTTTAATCGAAAGCAAAAACATAGCGCTATATTTCTATGAAATAAAACAGTTGGGAACATGACTGTGTGGGGGTCAAATCGGTCCTGGAAGGGGTTCGAAAAAAATTTTTTTCATGTAATGCAGTCGAGTAGGGTGTCATTTGAAAGAAAATATTTTTCTGATTCTAAATATGCAATTCGCAAGTTCCTGTGGTCATTTGGTCCCGAGTTATGACTCGAAATCTGTGAGAGGGTCGAAAAAGTGACCCTCTCAAAAATGGCCGGGAAGGTGATAAAATGGCTTTTTAGGTTAAATTATACAAAAATACAAAATTTTAGCCAAATCGGAAACAAGAAGTTGAGATTTGTCCGGAGGTTAAGGAGCAAAAGTCGATTCCTAGAGAAACCGGCTCTTAAATTTCCCCCCTTGCTACACCTGATCAAAAAATCTACTAAAAAAGGCTACCTGCTATTCTTGCTGCAAGCAAGAGAGGCTCTTTGAACTCTTCCTGAACTGAAGCTATTTTTTACCCCGAATACAGCAGCAGTTTTGGCAACACGCACCCTTCTTTCAAACAACTACAGTAGAGTAAGATTCCTAAGTTTGAACGGGTTAACGAAATAAGCGGTTGTTAAAAACCAAGGAATTGGGCGATTGGCTTTTTGCTTCATGGAAACAAAACTACATGATCGCTGGAAGAGGCACTGAAGGTTTGGTAAAGATCGCATGATCGGGAGAGGAGGAACGAATGGTTTTTTAAAACTCGGTAAGTGTTCAAACTTAGGGACCCGGTGCCTAAGTTTGAACACTAAACGGTTTGATGCCTTGCTCAATGTTTAAACGGGGTTTCAAAGTTTGAACACTTTCTACGTTTAAAAAAAAGCTTAACAAACACGCTGCAACGTTGTTTTCGAAAAAACAACCACTTTATAAGCAGATAGCGACGTCAAAACGAAAGAACGTAATCACTAAGCGCCCGACTAATCTTTCATGTGTTCTTCGCAGAAAAACGGGTCGTCCTCATCGATCTGCTCCTTGTAAAGCCTGTCAGCGCAATCAGAGCAGGTGAAATTTCTGCACCGGACGATTTTGCTAGTAGTACTTTAAGCGCTTTCAAAATGCGTTCCTCCTCCTGAGCGGTTAAGATTGTGGGCCGTCCCATCTTGGGACTGTGCTTTTCGTTTAGCCGGTGACTGAGCGTGCCCACAGAAACACCATATTCCTTGCTCGCCTTTCGCAGAGAATACTGACCTTTACTTGTTCTATGCTTCTCAAGCGCTTCTTGAAGTTGCTGCTCAATCTACTGATATTTGAACTATTTAAGATATATTTAATTAAATCTTTTGGCATCTTTACACTACTATTTGAACTAGAAAGACACTAAAACAAATTTACAAACCAGTTTAGCGTAATATGTCACGTTTGAGCCAAGAAATATGGAAATATAGGGGGTGTTCAAACTTAGGCACCTTAGCTACAATTTCATACAGACGAAGCGGTGCGTTGCAGAAAAAATCTGATGCCACAGATGAAAAGAGCATATATGAAAACCTATTTTCCCGCCGGGTGCCTATGCTGTAACACTTATAGGGAGCTTAGCGCAAGACAATTAAAAAATTAGGTGTTCGACTAGTCACCGTTTCAGCTGCTCCTATTCCCTTACAACTGATCTTTGTTACGCAAAAGCAGAGCAGCAAATAGCCAACACCCCACACCACCGGCGAACCTCGAATCACGGTTATAGCGCTTACAGAAATGGAGTACGGTGGCTGGGACCTTCCAGTGTTCAAACTTAGGCACCTGTTCAAACATAGGAATCTTACTCTACGAGCACCAAATTTCATACTTTTTCGAAAAACAGTTTTTGATAATCCGCTTTTTGGGATATATACACACACATAATAATAGTCAAATAAAACGAAAAACGAAGAAAGCATGAACGCACAATCACGCCGCCACGCAATAATGACATTTTCTTGAAACCCGGCCCATTCCCCCACACAACAAACTGTCATTTTTAAACTTGAACATTCGCTCTGGATCTTCACTCCCTCGATCTCCTCTTCGAAGTCCTTGTCGCACTAGCAATCCAGATCGCTGTGAGTTGCGGTTTTTGGGCTGATTGATTTAGTCCAGAAAAACTGATAGTATAGTGTTTGTTTAGTGAAACTCACGCTTTATCGTCCCTATTTTTGAGGTTTTAAGCCATTCTTCATCTACGTATAGTTGATCACTTCCTCCAGGACAAAATCTTAGCTGAATAACCGCCTGGCCGGCCGCTATTTGGACGGCGCTTATACGGAAAAGCCGGTGCAAACCAAAAATGATACCATATGGCCGCCGTCTATGAACTGCGACGTTCGAAAATTCAAAATTCTCTACCCCCGTTCTGACGTTCTTCGTCGTTTTCAGCACACACCACTAAAACTGCAACTTGGCTGAACCCCTCCCGACTAAACTTGCCCACCCCCCCTCCCGGAGGGAGAAAATTTTCGCTTATTTAAGGCAAAATAGGCGTTTTTTGGCCTTTTTTCGGGGACCCCCCTCCAGATTTTTCCGGCCCATGTATGCGTATATGGTACCACCCCTACCCATGGCCATGGGTGCCGGTACCTATGGTACGAAATCTGAACGGAGTGGTACCATATTACGGTACCGGTACAGGTACCAATGCCAAGGTAGGTAGGTAGGGGTACCATATATGGTACCATCACAGGCCCCGAACGTCAAAATCCGACATTGGATCTCAAAGGCATTTGACCTTCCAGAAAGACACTTGATGGCAATGCAAAGTGAATGGTTTGTTTTAATGCTGGAGGGAGACACTCTATGTTTGTGTTGTGTTGATGTGCTTTGTCGTAATGTACATAGCTAAGACTAGAAAATCTTGCCCTTTTCCGAAAGATACTTGCGAAACTTTACATAAGTAGGTACATATTTGCATACTTAAGATTGAAAAATGTATTATAGTACAAAATGTAAATAATTTCAGCCAATTCCAACCCCTTGCGATGTTTCTGACCTCCACCAACCACAATCACCTGCACTGCCGCACCCTTTCCTCTCTCTAGACGCCGCAGTTTATGGACGGCTCCTTACGTAACTGACCTGATATACATACTTTATGTTTTCAATGCATACATCTTCTGTATCACATGCAGTACAATATTGTATACCGTGTATAAAAATCGGTTGTCAACGATTTGATACTGAAACTAAGCCCTGCGTTCATGCATTTCATCAGGTGGTTTCTGCAGATACGTACATACCGTACTAGCGATGCACATAGGCCCTACGTACTTTTGGGCCCGCCGGGCCTGGCCGGCTGGTCGGCCAGGCCCCGGGGCGGCATGAATTTAAAAAAAAATTTGTTAAAGCATTGAGCACATTTTGGTGTATTTTCTTGAGATTTCGTTTCGTTTAATATAATAGTGTTGTTTAAGTTTATTATTCTTTAATAATCTGACAAATTAATGAATTTTCGACCTTGTTTTCTTTGATTTTGTTAACAAAATACAGTCATGTCTCGTTAATCCGGACAAGCTGGGACCGGCCAATTTTGTCCGGATTAGCGAATTTCCGGATTAACGAATCAAAGCTAAAACACTGACTGTTTCTCGGGTCAAAGGCATAAATGACAGCTTTTTGATAGTTGCATATCAGATTCTGCAGCTGTACCTCCTAATTAAAACCCAAAAACTAATTTCAGCTGATTATAGCTCATAAAAGGGCAAAAATAATTACATTCTGACTCAACGAAAAGGATTATTCAATCGAAAATTCACACCTGAATGAAAAATTGCGCACGGATTTTGTTCAAATTAACCAAATCCGGATTAACGAATCACTTTACCATACAAATTTCGAAGTTGGGTGGGACCCCAAATCTTCTGTCCGGATTAACGAATCCCGGATCCGGATTAACGAGTCATATACAATGTAACATGGGGGGAAATTGGGACCTGGTCTAATCTTGTCCGGAAGGCGAATATCCGGATTAACGAGGTCCGGATTAACGAGACATGACTGTAACACATATACAATGTATAAGTTAAAGAACAAAACTGAGTCTGAATAAGGAAGAACTATGAAAAAGAGCCGAAAAAGTGCTAAATTTGGCTCATTTGATCGCAGCCCACTATTTTACCGAAAAAAGCGGACAGAGCGCATCCCCATACTGTACGTACCCCCACCGCACCAGCTACTGACAAAAACTCAGTGGTCTAGTCTACAGTACATGGTATCAAACATCCTTTACTGCCAAATAGACAGACAGAGAAAACAGTGCATTAGTATCGACAACATTCATTTACATGGACCGTCAAGTGAAGACGAGTAGAGCAAGTTATTTCCGGCAGAGTACCATGAACTGACGCACAGCAACACCCGTGTAGACCTCTTCCTTGCCGCCGTGACCCACCGTCGCCTTCTCCTCGTGCACAAAGACGCGTCCCAGCCGCTCGTGCCCTTCCTTCGATTTGATGACGCATGGAGACACGTCGCCCACCTTGACCGGTCCCCAGCCTCCCACACCTGTGGTGGCCGAACTGTAGGGCTGCCAACTGTAAGTGAACCCGGCCAATTCTTTCGGTAGATTAACCAGCACCTAAACACACTGCTAGACCGCTGCACAAACACATCTGCCTTGCCTGCATAGATCCAAGTCCTGACGAGTGTTCCACATTGAAAGCTGCAAAGTTGGCGGCGATTCGTCCATTGCTGTTGGTGAGTCGACCCATCACAGGCTCTCCGTGTTTGTACCACAAGCCCACGTATTGTTGCTCAGGCCCAGCGGCCGTGTTGAGTGGTCGATCCAACGCAAGCACTGCTGAGGTCGGAAATTGGTCGCCTTCCTTCACGTCACGCCACTGGTCCTCCCTGATCTGAGCGGCCACCCACTGTCCGTACCAGAGCTTGGATCCGGCGCCCACTCTGGTTCCCTCCCCACAAGCTCTGCACGATTCACAGCCAGCACACGCCCCTGCTGTCGAGCCGCAGGCCACGCACTGACCGGCCTTGATATCTCCGTTTCCACACGCTCTGCAGGCTTTGCATCCGTGACAGGCGCCAGCTCCTGGTCCTGCTCCCTCCGCTCCTGCCTTGGCCCCGCAGCCTCTGCAAGCTCTGGCTCCACACTTCTTGCAAGCGGCACACATGCCACACCCTCCATTGTCGTCACCGCACGCCCCACATGGTCCTGGTCCAGCTTCTGTTCCACTGCTTCCGGCGCCACACGACTTGCACGCCGAACAGGTGCCACACTCGCCAGATCCGATGTCCTTGATTCCGCAGCATCTGCACGCTTTGCACTTTGTACAAGTTCCCACCCCACAGCCGACTTGCTCTCCTAGAGCCGCAGAACAGCCCTTGCACGGTCCTTTGGATGCCAGCGCTGGAGCAGCCAACGGCGACCGATGGTTTCTGCACAAGACAAGCAGGTTCTGGTTGTTTCCCGCCTTCTTCACTTCCTTCTTGTCGTAGCTGATCGATGCCACGTCAGTGCCCATGTTGTAGTTGCCCACCAATTCCTTGCCAGTGCTGTCCTTCATCAGTGTTGGTGTGCAGTCGCCGCAGTGCACCAGCTTGAGATGTGTTTGTTTTCGCTGACTGTACCTCACCCAATCGTACCAGTAGCCCAGGATGGCGAAGGTCTCGTAGGGCACGCCTTTGTACGTCAGAATCTGGATGTCCCCGCCCAAGTCGCGTTTGCCAGTCAGCTCCTTGCCGTTGTAGGGGAAACTGCACTCCACCACACCGCCGTTGTTCCAGGCCCTGCCACACACCGGCTTGCCGTGCTTGTACCACAGTGCCACGTACATGTTCTGGTGACCGGCCACGCGCAACGGATCGTCCGGAAACGGCGCCCCGATCGGCACAAACGCCCACTTGTCCTCGTCACCGCTCATCCGTTCAATACAACAGTAAAACAAACAATGACTGCACTCACCGCACAGCAACCTTTTATACTGTTTATGGAATAATTCACTTTCAATTGCGGAATTTCTAACGTTACGTAAAACTGGTGTGCAAACAAAAAGCGCAGTGACAAGGTCATTGTCGCAAAATACAGTATAGTTTGACTGCATACGTGTAACAGGTCTGCACTCCCATCGACTTGGCCCCCAAATTGGAGGAGCCACTCTCTTCCGATGTTCCGACAAATAACTTTTGAAACATTTTTTGCAATTTGTTAACGATCCGAGTGGTACAGGATGTGCCAAAAACCCAACAGATTTTTTACTGTGGCGACCGTAAGTCTCAACCGATTTGAATGATCTTTTGTAAATGAAAGGCAACTAAATTCTTGAAAGATTGTTGAACAGTTTATTATGATTCTACGCTTTCTTGACATATTGGCTTTCAAAGTCAAAACGGAGATTTTGGCAATGAACAAGAGCGATTTTCATTATTCCGCTGCACTGCATGCATAATAAAACAGATTCCAACTACTGCTGAGGTTTTACTGGTGACACATACAATGTACGCTGATTACTTCACCAGTAAAGTCTCATTAGCCCTCAGCAGTAGGAATCTGTTTTATTATGGAGCGCAACGGAATTTATTTGCTATAATAATCTTCAATGCCATAATCAGTTTTGAATTTGAGGGCTGATAACTCGGAACTAAGCAAGGTATCTTAATAAAATTTTCACCAATCTTTAAAGAATTTATTTACAGTATCTGTCTTTCATTCGAAAATTGATTCATTCAAATCGGTTAAGATTTACGGTTGCAGAAGTAAAAATATGCTGAATCGCTCTTGTTCATTGCGTTTTGACTTTGAAGGCATGTATCTCAAGAACCAAGCAGAGCCGACATGTGCAAAGGGGTTGATACCCCTCAGGCTCTGACCTATCTCCCCTTCAGGCCGCCGATACCCCCTCAGGAATTTTTAGGAAGAATTTTGTAAGATAATTATGATTAAAGCATGCCTAAATTAAGTGCAATTGAGTTCAGATATGTTCAGATAGCATATTTTAACCTAGTTTACGAAAAAATAACCCTAAAAACCTTGATTTTAGTAAAAAAAAAGTCGGACTTTTTGGCTTACCACCCTCAACCACCAATCAGCCGCCGCTATCCCCTCCGGATTCGAAAATTTACCACCCGTCAGCCGAAACGCTAGCCTACAGTACGTACAAGTGAAGGAAGTGGGCCGGTCTGCAAGCGATCTGCAAGAAGAGTGAATGGTCTCGTCTATTATATTTAACTATAGCCATGCCATGCCATGTGTAATACGTACCGTACGTCATAGCCAAGTTGTCCTTTGTCCTCTGTTCATAACAACGACGATGGAGGATCTCTAAAACACATGGGTAAGACAGAGAGTAAATAAAATAACCGTTTTATACTATTGGTTAATTCGCATTCGTATACGTATTTCGTCTATTGCTGTGCAGGGTGTGCAAAGCCATCTTTTATAGGATACTCTGCTTCAGACATACCCAAGAAGTAAAGCCGGGACTAAGAATTCTTACTTTTGCGCTAAAAGACAAACTAAATTAGTAGGTTTTATACAGAAGTAGGAAAGTAATTTATCTCATTTCAAGTGTCTGGTCGGATCTGGAGCGTAGGTGTGTCCAATGTTCATTGCAACGGCAGTGCGGCCGCTTCACTTTTTGCCCAGCCGATCAGTGCGGCTGGCGAGCGCTGGGGGCGCATTGTGGCGGCGTCTCTGGCTGTTTGTTAGGTTGTTGCTGCTGCACCACTATCTGTCATCCTTCTGGCACTGTTCAGCTGGCCTTTGCCCCTTCATTTGCATAGAGCTCTGCCATTTCGAGCGCCGTGAACAGAAATGGATGCGACAGAGTAGCCTACAGCCCAGTTGGGCACCTGACAGCCGTTAGTCCAGCTGTCCATTCGATTGTACATAAAAGTTGTGGTGGTGGCAATTTTACGAATGACTTCACTGGCAGGTGAGATGAAAGAGTTTTTAAATATCGTGCCTGTTGTAATTAACAATGCCATGTAACATGACGTATGTAGAGTTTCCTAATTACGGGTGAGTACCAGAGTTTCCATTTGATAGCCCACCCATTTAACATCCCACGAGCTATAAATTGGCGACAATGTTTCTGAAACATTGCAATGAATTTTCGGGTTAGGTGTAGCTGGGGGATTGAGGGAAGGTCGGAAATGGACTATATATTAATTAATTAACTTCTTTATGACAAGTTTATCAATTGAAGGGCGCGGCCAATTGACTGACTCCGGTGCGTGCCCATACTGATGCGTCCCCCTAGGGACATTTTTATATTTTGAAAACAGGCCCTCCGGAGTGTGCCCTATACTGATGCGTCCCCCTAGGGGTATTTTTATATTTGGAAAACAGGCCCTTCGGAGTGTGCCCTATACTGATACTTCTCTATGGGTACTTTTATATTTGGCAAAACAAGCCCCCCGTGGCGTGCCCTATGCTTATGTTGTGATCATTAGACTCGTTAGGCAAGGGCTTTCAAATGATATATGTGTAACATCCTCATACTTGGACGATTTTAAAGTTTGGGAATTTTGCCAAAAATAATCGATAATCGATATTTATCGATAAAACTTGTTTATTAATTATCATCACCAAAAACATTAATTTCTAATTGGGATCGGTTCCTGATTTCCCACCCCCAGCTGCACCTGATCCGAATTTTCTTCAAAATAGGCATTTTATTATGATTTTTTGGAAAAATTCATCCTTTAAGAGTCATTGTCAGGAGTTTTTTAGAGTCAATGACTAACACGACTGATGCAATCGCAATCCGGTATTATTATTATCCGGTGTATACCGGATAATCCGGTATTTTTTAGGTATCCGTTATCTAGGTAGTTTATTTTGGATACCGGATAATACCGGATAGCCAAAAATAGCATTTTCATAACAATAACAATGTTTCCAGTTTTCATACGAAAACGAAGTGTTGGAGTAGCTGAAAGTTGGTACAGTCATGTCTCGTTAATCCGGACAAGTTGGGACCGGCCAATTTTGTCCGGATTAGCGAATTTCCGGATTAACGAATCAAAGCTAAAACACTGTTTCTCGGGTCAAAGGCCTAAATGACAGCTTTTTGATAGTTGCATATCAGATTCTGCAGCTGTACCTCCTAATTAAAACACAAAAACTAATTTCAGCTGATTATAGCTCATAAAAAGGCAAAAATAATTACATTCTGACTCAACGAAAAGCATTATTCAATCGAAAATTCACACCTGAATTGAAAAATTGCGCATGGATTTTGTCCAAATTAACCAATTCCGGATTAACGAATCACTTTACCATACAAATTCTTAAGTTGGGACCCCAAATCTTCTGTCCGGATTAATGAATCCGGATCCGGATTAACGAGTCATATAACATGGGGGGAAATTGGGACCTGGCCTAATCTTGTCCGGAAGGCGAACATCGGATTAACGAGGTCCGGATTAACGAGACATGACTGTACACTGAACTCAGATTGCCGAGTTGTCTTGTCAAGATTTCCAGATCTGACTTTTCATTGCTGAGATACAGTATATCCATCTGAAAAAAATCAGCCGGTTTTATTGTGACAAAAAATTCTAAATAGAATTTCTCGCTTACTAATTTAAATGTAGATTTAAAAATTAAGGGGTTTAAAGCAACTTTTTGACTATGTGAAGAGTTGTGTTGTTGTATGGTGAAGTTCCTTTTCTGTAGAATTTTTTCAACTCCCTTTGGATCCCCGTCTGCAACCCCTAGTGAGGGATTTTTTTTATTTTTATTAAAGAATTTGGAGTTTACATAATTGGTTCAGAAACGTTTATTTGTTTGCATACTACATTACCTACTCAGAAATTTCCAAAATTGTTTCTTTGTTATAATTGTTTGTAATTAATAGCATAAAAATGTATTTGATCAAAAATATGTTTTGAAACTGACGAAGTCGTTAAATTTTTTTGGAAGCCTGTTTTCGTGTGCGTTAGCTAGTATGTACGTAGGTACTGTACATTTTCCTGTTCACGGCCTCATAGGCATCTGGCTTGGGGTCATGACCAGATATGGGCAAAAGGTGCTGAAGGGGTTGATCCTCGTCAGAGTCTGACCTACCCCCTCAGGCCGCCGCTACCCACTCCGGATTTTTTGGAAGAATTTTGTATAGAAAAATATGATAAAAGTATTCCTAGATTAGGTGTAAATGAGCTGAGACCGCTACCTCCCCCTCCACCCCCCTCACGATTTGTAAATTTACCACCCCTCAGCCGAAATGCTAGCCCATGTCTGGTCATGACCGGATATCATCTCCGTACTGCGTGCTCTTTTACGTGCCACCTTCTGGGCATTTGTATGTGCAGGTTGATTACATTCGACAATCGATTGAGGAAACCAATTACTCTTGATCTGTCTGTTCGTTTATTTGGGACAGACACAGATTTAGCGATTAGACAGGACAGTAAAGGAAAGGTCTGTCAGAAGTGGAACGGAGCAGTGCGACGGAGGTGTGGTGTGGAAAGAAAGTGAAATCAGAAATGTGCAGAGATCGCGGCACTGGCCTAGTGACCCTGGCAAAAGGGAATCGGCTTAGCAAGGATCGGCTGCCATTAGTTGGTCATCGGTGGCCAGTTGTGGCAGCCCGGGGCGTTGCCGAATCTGGGCCGTCGCCTGAGTGGACGCTGTTGAAATCGGCCGGCCCAGATTCGGCGTTACTCAATCGGGCCTGGTGCGAACGGACGCCCATAACGGTGGACTTGTATTTTGGGGGCAGCTGGAGACTCGTTTGGGCCGGTGGCAGCCGGACAGAGCAACTGTCTAATTCAAGTAGTGGCCGACGTTTAATCGCCGAGGAGTGGATAGAAAGTGAACGTGGTGGGCCGGACGACCAGACGGGCCGTTGTGCTCTGCTTCCACTCGCACACCTCTACCGCATCTTCTCTGCCACACCTGACATCTGGCGGATCTCCACTCACTCTTTCGCTCATCCGCGCTGTACATACATCCGCTTCTGCTTTTCCATTGCCCGTCTGGTCTCAGGTATTTTTTAGTCTGCTTCTTCACTGGAGGGAGAGGTCAACCTTTGCTGGACTTGGCTAGAAACCGTCGCTTTCCTTACGCAACAGTCTCTGTCTGGGTTCAGCACCTTTCATCATTCACTACTACTCATCCGATGTGGCGCAACTCAAATTATTTCGAATGGAGCTTGAGTTTCTGGTTGGACTCCACTTGAAAGTGGATTATGCTTTCAACTCTGCTCAAAACTGAGACTGGTGCTGAAAATACGCGTTAGGTCATGATGGTTGAAGGCAATTAAACGTAAAGATTACCGGTTTCTCAATGCACCGGCTGTGCATAAGATGTGGTGCTTGGCTAATTTTTGAGCACGTACAGATTGTACGTAAGCGCTTGGTAGCTCTTTTCTGGTTGATATGTTCATGTTACTTCTCAGCTCAGACAGTTCTGTTCTTCCTGTTGCTTAACCGAATCTAATCAGGTCTGTGGGGTTCAGATAGAGAGATTTCGGGCCATGGTCTCAGCTTAGCTAAGCAGGGTCCTCGTGAGCGAGCTGATTTCATCGATGGACCGGAAAAATGGCCGGATATGAGTTGTAACGGAGACAGGCCGATTTCCCAAAAAAAGGTCGCCAAATATCCCGCCGAGTTGGGTATTGGCTGGCACGAGGTGGTAAGCCTTCAAACCCAGGTTAATTGGTCTTTTAAGCTTGGGGATGGGGGTACGGGTAGCCCTGTTTTACTTCCATTGCTTCCTAATGGTCACCTTGGACCCTTATTAGGAGTCTTTCAAATTTTTCTCTGTAACGCCTGTAACATTGTACTAACTGTGCGTACGTAGGTGTCTGCGTTGCAGTGTTCAGCCAGTTCGAGGCTTCAGCCTCAGTGCAGGGTTGCCGATCAGAAGTTTCATTTTCTGTAGTTTTGATTTCTGGACTTGACTCAGGATTGCTAAGCCAACGTTTTCGTTGCTTGAACCACTGACGTTTCGCGGTTTTGGTTTTGTCAAGTTACTCCTGTGAGTGGAGTACGAGCTATACCTTACCTGCTAGTTCGATGAAACAGTACGTACTGTGCGCAGTATGTACATACGTAGTTGCTGTAGGCTATTCCTTAGACGATTTAAACTGTTCCAACTTATGAAGTGAGGTGTAACCTAACCTTGAGAGTCTCTGTTTGATGTGCGTCATCTTAAAAAAACTATTCGAACGTCGTGTAAACCAGTTACGTGGGGTATGTCACGATCTCATCACCTGGGAGCTTCACCTCCGGCTGTGTTTGTTGCATCGCACGCTCACGGGCAAATCCTTTTGCCATCTTCTTATTCTGCTCGCCTCTGCTGAATCCTCAGTCGTTTGCCTTGCCTTCTCCTTGAGCTGACTGTTCGGAATCTTATTCCCATTGAGGCTGTCCTTGATTTTGACAAGTTCTCCGTCACTTCCTCGCTCCTCCTCTCTTTTTCAAGGTACGCTCACGCTTGTTATACCTACGTATGTACCGTGCGCTCTACGTAGCGTGCCGTAGCTAGTTTTGGTATTCGAACAAAAGCCGTGAGAAATCTTAAATGGGAACTAAAATAATTATAATCGTTTCAGTTGATTACTGTGTCTGCTTCTAAGATTTTCGTACCTTTCATCTCGAGGTAACGTCCGACCTCTGGTTGCCATTCGCTAGTTTCTAGTTGGTTTAAAATAACAGGAAGGTATGCAGTTTTCTTTTCCTCAATCACTTCTGCGGGACGGTGGTTTAATGTCTCTGGCAACGTTTTGTTTTTCTACGATTGGCGGTAGACTGGCAGCGTGCAGGGCGTCTCGGAAACGGCGACGGAAACGGTTTTGTGTGGAGGAGATGCGATCGGAGTGGACAAGTGATGCTGATCTGCCTCTAGGTGCCGCAGGGCGGTTGGTTTGCAGTATGTAAATCAGCCAGACACAAGCGGTCAGTTGTAAAGTTGGTGCAGGGGTTGTAATCTCTGTCCTCGATTCATTGCCAATCGGCGCAAAGGTCAATCTGACGCGACAGCCCCTCACGGACAGCTGGCCCAAGTCGGTTGGGTTTTTGATTGCATTTTCATGGCGTCACATTTTTTTCTTCCAACCTCTCGGTCCATCTTTACTGCTGGTGGCACGCCAGAGGTGCTTTTTCGGGCCGTCGGCTGTTTATGCGTCGTAGCGCCCATCTATCCTTAGGCCAAACTGTGTTTTGGTGGCCGCAGGTTGTGCAAAGATCGGATCGGCGTGATGGCAGCCCTCCGGCTGCGCATCCTTTTCGTCTCGTTTCCCCAGAGGCATTGACACTGCGGACGCAGTTGGCTTCTTTTGATTGCGCGCCGTCTTCATATAATCATCCTCAGCTGGCTTGGCCGGCGGCGCGTCGGCAGGAAGGATAGGTTTATATATTTCGTAGGGGGACTCTGTTCTGGCGCGCGTGCGGTATAGTTGGGTTATTGGGACAATTCATGGACTAGTTGTAATTCCATACTCGATTCAACGTCTTCGGCGCGTTGCGCTCTCTAGTACGTAGGTGTTGTGTTGAGTGGAGCCGAGATCGGTTGCTCTGCCTCTTAACAACAAGGATTAATCTTAAGTCGGTCGACTGGACTGCTTTTTCTGGCTGAGATGGGACGACGTGTTTAACCCGTCGTCTTAGCCATGCGTGGTCTTCGAGTAGTGGCCGGTGGCTGGATTTTGGCATGGCACCGTGCACTGTTATGTGCCCCTGACACAAGGCAAGTGTGTTGGTGAATGCAGCTTTTTCAGTGTGACATTGCAAAGTGGGTCAGTTTAACAAGAAGCAAGTGATTTTTGGCAAGCAAAACCAGCTGCGTCGACCTACTTGAATTGTTGTACAAACTCGTCCGACGAATAACTTGCCTTGGTCATTGGAGAACACGCTGGCGTTCCAACGTATGAGTAGCACCAGACCTATGGGTCGAAGCATAGGATGGTTCGATGCATTCAGAGAACATGGCGCCCCCACCTGGTACGGAGAGAACCGCACCGCCGTCGTCACCGACCCCACCACTGTAGCTATTGTGGTGCTTTTCGCCATATTTCTGTTCGCCTTTCTCATCATTTTGCCTGGCATCCGAAGAGAAGTAAGTGATGAAAATTCTGTCTTACTAATCGCTCGCGCCTTAGGTGGTCGGCTCTGCGTCTTACTGGTTGTTTTCTTTCTGCCAGGTTTTAATCGCAGCCGCGAGCACCAGAAAATCCCCCGATTAACGGGATGACCTCGCAATTCCTGTTTTATAACAAATGTTGCTTTTTCTGAAGTGGCTCGTTGTGTACTTGGTACTTGACGAGACAAGCGTAGGAAAGTTTGACAGGATAAATTGGCGCCGGACATTGGTCAGCAGCGTGTTAGTCGTAAACTTAAGTGACCGCGGCCGTTTCGCATGACAGATGTCGACTGCACGCACGACTACGGATTCATGAGTTTTTGTGTTTGCAAATCGAAACCGTTCTGTTTCAGAGGTGGACCAGCTTCTTCTCGGTGATTCTTACGCTTTCTGTTGGAGCCTTACTACTAGGTAAGCGTTGATCGATGTATACAGATGCGTGTTTATGTGAGTGTCGCCTGTCTACGCACGCGTCTTTCCTTTCCTGTTATTTGTCGAAAATGGAGTGTCCACTCGGTCGACCTGACCCTGTTCGACCAGCGCACGCATGATTTCGATTTGAATGTGCAGAGCGTGACCCTTAACCGCTGTTTGCTAATTGCGTCTCTTTATTGCAGTCTGTATTCATCATCCGTGCTGGCACGTCGGCGAGGTACGAGTGTTCAGTACGTACAGAGCTTTCACCGCCAGTAAAATAGATGCCATTCTCGGCGTGCGAGTCGGCTTGAAACACGTCAACATCACACTTAGCAGTAAGCGCTGGCTTCTGTTTTGTCAGAAGGGGTCTTCCGTTCCCTTATGCCCAAACTTTTCGGTTCATGTCGGGTAATTAATCGAAGGGACACTTAAGTCAGATTGGTCTGCGCTCGGCAGTAAACAGGGTGGTCCTTTGACTGACGCTCTAAACTATTCACTTTCGCTGGCTTCGCTTGCCCTACATTCGTTCTTTATTGACTGTGCTTGAATTGCCGGTAAAAAAGTTGCCGTATCATGGTCACACCAGTCTTTTTGCAACGTTACCAAGTTTTGACCGACAAATCCACTGACAGAGACCAATCGTTTACTGGAGATTTGGCGAAGGTTTGAATTGAGCGTGTTTAGGCACAGAAGGCACAACGTCGCCCGAACACCGGCACTTGAACTACAATGAGAGGTTCTTTTTCATCGAAGGTAAGTGCTGTCTGCGGTGCGTTGTTCTGTTTTTTATGCCATGCTTGCCAGTTTGAGTGTAAACTGGTCTCGCTGCATTCCAATCGGTGGCCTTTGTACTATGCGCCTTCGGGCGGAACTCTTACATACTATTGAGTACTACGTAGGAAAGCAAACTCACAAATAGTGCCTATTCTTTGGTCGTAGATTGTCGAATTCAACAAATGAAGTAGGCATATATTTGCCCACCCATAATAGGGTGCGTCAAAAAGACAACCCAGCAGATATTTTACTGTAGCCGCACTTAACCGCAAATCTCAACCGATTTGAATAAATCCTTTTTTTTTAAATGAAAGGTAAATAAATTCTGGAAAGATTGATAACTTCATTAAGATCATACATATAACAGGGGGGTCTGGGGGGGGGGTCTGCCCCCCACCCGACTTAGGCCAGACCCCCCGGATGGGGGACCCCCGAGACGATTTCGCCGACCCCCCCGTCCGATTTTTCTGGCAAGTAAATTTTTGAGCAAATTTTTGCAATTTTTTTACAATTTCAGACACAAAAATTGCCAAAATCGCCTGCAAAGCAGCACTTTTTAGCTGTATTTCAGCCCAAATTAGCGATTTTTGGCGATTTTTTCGATTTTTGAGAGTTTTTAGTGCCCTACCCCCTCCCAAAATTTTGGCTCAGACCCCCCCGGCCGGCGCCAGACCCCCCAACCTCCTCCCCCCATCGGCGGATGACCTGTTACATGTATGATTAAGATAGCCTGCTGAGATATTTTCTCTCAAAGTCAAAACAGAGATTTTGGCAATGAACAAGAGTGATAAAGAACAACCCAGCAGATTTTTTACTTTGCAACCATAAATCTCAACCGATTTGAATGAATCCTTTTTAATGAAAGATTGATAAATTCTTGAAAGATTGGTGCAATTCACTGCTTGGTTCTTGAGATATTTGCCCTCAAAATCGAAACAGATTCTGGCAAAGAACAAGAGCGATTCCGTTGCATTTCACAATAAAACAGATTCTTACTGCTGAGGGCTAACATACAAGACTTTACCGTTGAAGTAAGCCGAGTTTGTGTGTCACCAGTAAAGCCTCCAATAGCTCTTTTAGCAGTAGCAGGAATCCAGTTTGTTACGAAGTGCCGCGGAAAAATAAAAAATCCCTCTTGTTCACTGCCAGAATCACTGTTTTGATTTTCAGAGTGAATATCTCAGAAACTAAACAGAGTACATTAATGAGAATTTTAGCAATATGTTAAGAATTTATTTATGTTTCATTTAAAAATAATTCATTCAAATCGGTTGAGATTTGCGGTTGCTGCAGCGAAAAATCTGCTGGGTTGTTTTATGATGCATGTAAAGGTAGAAGCTGTTTACATTGTACAAGTCAGGGATTTTTCTCGAAATATGCATACGTTACGGTACTGATAACAAGGTTGGTGGGTGCCTGGGGTTAACCCAACTAGAGTTCGATATGCCCCAAACTTTTCCCGGACCATCACCAAAAAAGCCACGAACCCCAAATCAGTAGATCCAAATTTCAGGCTTTTGACCGTTTTTTCCGGCCCACGTACGTTCATTATGTAAGTGTTCCACTTGAAGTGTGAACCAATGTGGTATTGCCTCGATTGGATTTTCAGGTGATACAAAAATGGTGTAATTTTTTAACAAAGCAGAAACCGAGTGGATTGTGAATGGCCTATAGGTAGTGTGTTGAGAAATGTCTGGCTGTCTTAGCACATCTTGTTCTTTGAAGAGACTTTTATGTAAGCACAAGTAGAGAATGGTTTCAGTGAAGTCAATGGAGCGGGAGCTGCAGAAAGGTTTGCAGAAGGGTCTGCCCTATCCAATTCTTAGTGTGATCGAGTACCTCAGTGTCGACCGCGCAGGTTTCATCTGGGGCAGACAGTATCGGCTGGCCGGGTATTACACGTGCATTCTTCTGTGGTAAGTACTGTACGTACGTTTTGCAGTCTCAGCTACAGGTGCGGTCCTCTTTTTGCACCAGTCTCATGATCGGAATTTCTAATTTTCGTATGCCCTCCTCTGTGTACGCAGTAGCCAAACGGGCTGCAACCTTGAGAACGTTCGTGCCTGTTGGTCACCTTTTTGTCAGCACGTACGTATGTAGTACGTATGTTTTCGGCTGCTGGGGGCCGACGCGTGCGTGTGAGAAACAAAATTATTATTGCGCTTTTTCTGCGAGAAAACGGTTGTGTTTCCACTGCCAAATCGGTGGTGCGTTGTGACCGAAAACACGCAAGGTTAAGTGTTTTATGGGTTTTGTTGGCCCTGTCACTAACGACACTGGCTGACACGAATCCGCAGAGGATGGCCCAAATCAAATTAGACGCCCTAGAAATTTATCAACAAACACCGGGATGAAAACGCCTGGCCCTTCTAACTATCGCACATGTTTATGACCGATACGTACTCCACACGTCTGCCTAGCATTTGCTAATTTTCGATTTTTTTTGAAATGTTCAAAATTTGATTACTACGTTTTTCTCTTGTGCTCAGCTGAATTTTATGCTATTAAAGCAAACTATTTTGCCTTTACGCGACTAGTATTTTTCGTTTAGATGTGTAGCTACGGAGTATAACTGAAAATACATACTACTTGCTGCACGATATGCATGTATTGAAGAGAGTTTACGCTTACAAACGGGGTGTGTACGTACGACGTGTGATCGCTGTACAATGATTGCTGTGCGGCAGAAATTAGTTTTAACGGCCTGTCTCTATTTACAGTCTGATTAAAGTTGCGCCTAGTTTTCCATTGTTGACCCCCCGCCCAAGTATTGACTGACGTACGGAGTTGGTGTGCGGTGCGGGGTCATATCGTCGCCACTATGGTAAAACGAACCAAGTAACAAAATGAAAAAAATGGAGTTAGGTGCGAGAAACTATAACTAAAGCACCTAAAAACGTTTTGGCGAAGGAACGAAGTCGAAATTGGCTCTGTGTCAGGAGATACAGCCATGTAATCAGAGGACATCACCAGGTGATCCTGGTAAAATGAGCCAAGTGTGCTCTGCATTTCCTGTTAGCGGACTTAATTTGACACAACTGACACATGCAGAATGTTTTGCACGCCAATTATGTAAATGTATTTTAGGTAAAAAGTATTTAAACTAATACTGAAGCTAATTCACGAAAATGTAACAAATATTTAAAAGGCGATTTTCTCGATTTCGAGTTCGACTTTCTGTTACTTGGCTCGTTTTACAATAGTGGCGACGAATGCAGGTTTCACAAATTGGTCAGAGTTGTGACTGATTGAAGAGGTGCAATTAGTTGGTTGTTTCAGGCTGTGTTTTGCCCTGTGGGTCATGCAGGTGCTAATGCTGTGTCTGATTCCGCAGTACTTCTCACGCTCACTGATGACTGTCGGCGGTTCTGCCCTTCTAGCCATCGTCGTCTACTTTTTCTCGGTGCCGCGCCGGCTCTCAATCTACTTTCCGACCGTCGACGATGGAGTGGCGTTGATGGACTTCCGGCTGGGCTGGTGCTTCTGGGCGATCATCGGCGCAGGTCGGTTCCTCTCGCTCATTCTCTCCGTTCGGCAAGCTTTGTTGCAGGCGCCGTGTGCATTTTATCCGGGTTACTGATTCGTATCATGGAACTGAAAGCTCACTTTTACTTTGCCACATTTCTGCAAACAGACTATGACGAAACAGCCAGTTCTCCGACCAGAGGCGGCGCCAGGGCGACTGCCAGTCCTGGGCCGATGACGCGCCGACCGTCGGAAGCGTCTTTCAGTTCAATGCGCGCTCGCGCCGACTCGGTGGAGTCGGCCATCTCCCAGGATCTGTTTCCCAAACGACGACTTTCCTATCCGACGGCCGTTAGGCCTGCAGTGGAAACAAGCGAACAACCAGTTTGAACGGGTGGTCACTCAATCTTCTTGTTTCCTGCCTGCAATATTGGTTTAATGGAGACGCGCGTTTACTGTGATTTTGTCGAGTCACTTCTTGTTCCGAGTTTGTGTTCTGCTTCTGTGTTGTTTTTGGCTAGCTTTTCACCTTCTTGTCACAGCTCACTGTAGCAATCGTTCGTACGTAGTTCTGGTATTTCGTTGTTTCTATTTGATTCTAATCCAATATTCTCGTCATTGAAGAATAGTTATCTTGCAACTTTAACCCTCTTTCGTACACGCAGGAACGCACCATACAAATGCTTTCGCGCTTCAAAGGCCTTTTGCATTAAGTGTTCTGTGCAAAATGGAGGAAGTTTGAAGTTAAGTTGCAATTCGAGTCTTTCATTCAACTTGAAACATACGTACTGTACTGTAGCTAGTAGGAAATAGCAGCAATTTTGTCGTGAATCTGCACCTTGGACAACGCCGCAATTTTCGAGTCGAATTTACGTTCCAGGTAGCCTTCCGGATGGTTGATATCACCATTAGCATCAGTGTACGCCTGAATTGTTTTCTGCCTGAGGAGCTTTACCTTCATCTTATTTTCAGGCTCTGCTCTAAGCAGCGCTTTGATAGTAGTTTTCCATTTGAACGTGGCATCGTCGTTCTTCTGCATCTCTTCCGTTTTCGGCGTCTTGCAGCTTCCATCCTCGTCATCTGAACTCCTCGATCGCTTTCCTAAGTTCTGTGCACTGCCGTTAACCGAACTTTCAGTGGCAGCGGCTCCGTTCTGCGACTGAACCGAACCAGCTGCAGCTATGGCGTTCCAGGCTCGATGAGCCAGCGTCTTGTCACGCACAACCAGAGAGTTGCCCAAAAAGTTTTCAAACTTCTTCTGCTTGCGAGGAATGTTCGGATAGTCAACGAGCTTGGCCAGCAGTTGTTTGAGTCGACCGTCTGTTGAGTTGGCAGCTGCGATAGCTTGTTGCACCTGTTCGTACCACTGACTCTGCTTCACTTCACCTTTGCTTTCTTTGGCCACGAAGTTCTTGCCGGAATACTTCTGCTCCTCCGAAATGCACTTGGTGTGAGCCTTGTACTGATCGCCGTGGAAGCTTTTGTTGCAGTCCATGCACGAATAAGAGTACCAGCGACCACACTGACCTCGGTGTTTCTCAGTCTGCTGCTTCTTAATACTGTCGCCACAGGCGTCACATATGAAGAAGACCATGACGACAAATATGAGCTGAAAATCAATCGAATACAAACAAAGAACTGAGAACTGTGCCTGCATACATAGTACACCTACATTGTATTCACAAAATACTTGCAGAAACGTTAATACTCCAAATTTAACCGAGCTCGGTAGTGTTGTTAGTATTTAAAAAACGTTTTTTAAAAAAAGCTTTTTAAGGCCCACTTCGAAAATTATTTATTTAGGACTTTTGAACCCCAAATTGGGGTTTCGAACCCTATTTTGGGCCTCCAGAAACCCTGTCTAGACTCTCTGAAACCCAAATTAGGGTTCCGGAACTCTATTTAGGGCTTCAGAAACCCAAAATGAGGGTTCCAGAACCTCAGACCTTGTTTAGTCTCTCTGAAACTCAAAATAGGGTTTCAAAAAATCCCACCTAGAATCCGGCTGGGGGGGGGGGAATTTTCTCCGAAAAGCGGGCCTGGAGGAAATATCGCAATTTTTCGTTCCTGTTTTATTTACAGGCGATTTTAGCAATGTTAGTGTCTGAAATTCTAAAAAATCGCAAAAATTTGCTGAAAAAATTACTTGGCAGGAAAATCGGAGGAGGGTCGGAAAAATCGTCTCGGGGGCATCGATCGGAGGGGTTGGCCAATGACGGGTGGGGGCAGACCCCTGTTACATGTGTTGACGTGGTTCATTGGGTTTACGGTCAACAAGCCGAAAATAAATTCGGTGAACACATTTCATCGACTGATCAAATCGACGAACGTTTTTCTCTGAATTACAACTGGCCGAATAAAAAATATTTATGTAGCTTGTCAGTCAGGTCAATGCGAGACTGTTCGGCCAAAACGTAGAGAGCGCTGTGCCCGATCACTCGCCAGTTGACGCGATTGACTCAATTAGTTGTAAAGCTTGGGGCATGAGAGAACTATTGTACGAACAGCAACCTAAAAACCATATCTCGTACAAAGGTAGCGGTACCATATTTGGCACCGGTACGGATATGGTACCACCATAGCAACGTACCGTATGGCTTTAAATTTTTTATCCTGCGAAAAAACGTTCGGGCAGTTGATCATTCGGCGAGATGGTACGGTAATCAACAGAACATATTATTAGGCGAATTGGTTTTTGGCCAAACGGGTTCATTGACATAGTAATTTTTTATCATCGTCCACCCAATCAGACAGTGGCGTATCCAGGATTTTGGAAAGGGGGGGGGTGTAAAATTTTGAAAGTGCCTGGTTGGGCCGCTGCCCAACCAGGGTAAGAAAATTTAGCAAAATTAGCCTTCAAAAACGCGTTTAAAACGCATTCCGAGCTTAAAATTAACAGAAATTACAAGTTTTAGTAGTTTATAATGGCCTGGTTGGGCTTCTGCCCGACCAGGGCGAGAAAATTTTGAAAATTTGGCCTTCAAAAACGCATTTAGAAGGCATTCTGAGCACAAAATAGACAGTTTTAGTACATAATTCATTAGTTTCTTATATTTTTGACAGACTTTTTCTTCCTACTGTACCTCCACCGCAAAGGGGGGGGTGTATACACACCATACACCCCCCCTGGATACGCCACTGCAATCAGAATGTTTTTGAAATACCCAATCCCAATATGCTAAAACAGTTCACAATCTAGTTTGGTTTGCACAATAGCTTTAACTTCAAAAGCTCTTTAACTAATTCATCAAATCTTTTCTACGTGGGCCACAAAGTACAACATAAAAAACTTCCGCAGCACAGCGACGCAAGCAAATACGTTAGACAATGCCAAACAGACCTACAGACGCACAACTGCCCCATCAAGCAGAGCACCAAGAAAATAATCAAACCAGCACGGTACGGCAAATCGACGCCGACCGCCGAGTAAACGGTGAGTGGCTAACGCATACGTACTACTACAATAACTGAATTGCACTTTTATACTGAGCAAAACTGAAACAAGGACGACCGCAAAAACAAACCAGGGAGGGGGCGTACACAGCAAAACAACCAGAGTTAAACCGAATGAGTATCACAGAAACGCTTTCAACTTCTGTCTCCAGAGCTTGCAAATGAATTGAAGTAAAAGAAGAACTAGGAAGCCTTCCAGTCAACAGTGGAAGTGGTCATCAGGGAATCTATAGAGTTCATCGATACCAGAACAAACTTTTTGTCTTGAAAATCGTAGTAGCATGTGGCATGGAAGAGCACATTCGACACAACGATCGTATACTCAGACAGAGCAAACAATGTGTAGACTGAAACAGATAGCTGAAGTACTTAGAGACCTTTGTACAGGCACATTATGGTGTCTCGAAAACATTTCCTTAAATGTCGTTTCCTTTCTCTTCGGGGCCCTCCATAAACTACGACGTTCAGAGAGGGGGTGGGGGTGGTCGGTTGAACATCGGAAAACGTCGCAGGGAGGTGGGGGGTTGTTGGTGTCGAAAACGTCGACGTTCTTAGGTGCCAAGGAAGCTTTTGTCCGCAACTATATTACAAGGAAAACTCAACGCAGTTCATGTTTCCAACCGCCAAAATGGTAGTTCACTGTCAAAAAGTTTCTTTTTCACAGCTTCTGCAGTGTCATGTCTATTTTATTGAAGATTTGCTAATGTCGGACCATGTTTAGTCTAGGGGGGGTGTCAGCCAAAAACGTTGTAGTTTTTTAGGGGGGAGTGTTCTGAAAGCGTTGGAAGAGGGTGGGGGTCCTAACTTTTGAATTTCTGAACGTCGTAGTTTATGGACAGCCCCTTGACCGAACAATCTAAACTTGTACCGTGTGCTAAACTATGATGCATTTGCTCGAAAAGCAGAACTAAGTTTCTAGGCAAATTTATAGTTTTCTCTATCAAGAGTTAGTCAGTGTTAATGTTGACTGACAACTTGTAATTCGGTAACGAAAATTCCTCACTATTTTTGCATATTCCAAACTTGCAAGTTATTTGGCCAAGTTATTTCGGAAACGACCAAAATATTTCTGGTACACAGTTGTCGGGCCTAACTGTACTATAAAATGAAGCAGGATGATTATAAGAAGGGTTCTATAAAATAGAGAGATCGGACAGCCAGCCTATACTTACCTCCAGGTTCGCAATATGCGTTGTGTCGCCAGTAAAAATAAGCGCTGCAAAACAGAGCAATGATTGAGACCGCGAATGTGAGTAGTTTGTACTGGAACGATTTTTCGCCCTGAAATAAGTTACCGTCGACACATCCAATACATATAGTATACAGACATCTGCCACAGTGTCTATGAGGTGTTCAGATCGCCCAAGTAAGCAAGCAGATTTAAGGAAACACTCTCTCATGTGTTAGATGGGGACCTGATTTATTTACAGCAGAGCCTCCAGAAATGGGTCGATTTCTGTATGACTGACAAAAATCTTATACTTAACCATTATAGAAAACCTCTGTAAATGGGGCGAAACTACAAAATGGGATCCCAATCCCACCAAGTGCCAAATTTATAGTCAAACTCTCTATAAATGAGGCGCTTAATAAAATTTTCGCTGGTTTTTGAGTAGTTTGTTTGATACATATTTGCTGTCCAATAAGTGTCATAATTTAGTTGCATCAATACGATTTTCTGGAAGTTTTTCTAAAATTTTGATGGCCGACCTCTGACAGGGACGCTGTGCAGGTCACGTGAGCGTGCCGTTCAACTGTACCTACATTGCTCGAGGAACGTCGACGTCCGCTATGGTGAAACAAATAGATGTTGAGTAGCATGTAGGAAAGAGCCATCAGAACAAAGGTACTGAAGGCAAATGCATGGAACTCTGAAAGTACACAAGCCAGGCACTGAGTGAGAGCTGCCAAAGTTACCATGGTTTTCGGTCGACGATACGTAGGTGAGAGCGACGAGACAAAAGTTCTCAACTGAATGTACCAAACAGCCCAACCAGGCCAAATGTCTGAGGGCACCCAGCGTCTGCACATCTCTCAAAGGGGAGGTGAGAAAATAGTTCTTGTAAATGAATGGTATCGTAAAGCGTGGCAGACAGTGCAGAGCGATGCAGATACGCCAGATATAGCGCTCCGGAGTGTAGTCCCCAATCATTGCTGATATTGACGGTAGAAAATTGGCCACCTCAAACACAACACAATAATTATGCAAAGACACATCCAGCTAACACTCCTCCAGCAAACGCAGGGTTCGTGCGGCTTTTGCATGGCAAAAATTCCCTGACTTTTCACTGACCAAAGTAAAAATTCCCTGACCAACACGGGTGAGGAAATTCAAACCAGCGTAAGAAAATTTCGAAATATTGGTTTTGTACCACTACCATATTGTATGAAACTTTAACAGAGTATGGCGGACAAGGCTGAGGGGGGGTAGAGGGGGGGGGGGGGGGGGGAGGGGGTGGTAAGCCAAAAAGTCCGATTTTTGGCTAAAATCAAGGTTTTTGGCTGATTTTTCATTAAAATACGTTAAAATAAGCTATTCTGAAGTCATTTACACCTAATCCAGGCATATTTTTATCATAATTTTCTATACAAAATTCTTCCAAAAAATTCCTGAGGGGGTAGCGGCCGGCGAGGGGGGGGGGTAGGTATGGGGTGCCCATGTCTGACCGGTACCAATGGGAAGGCATGGGTACCATATTATATGGTGCCGCTACCCTAAGTACCAGTACCATATATGGTGTCGGTACCATAAACGGCGTTAAGTGTCTGACTGTGATAGTTGTTCATAGAGAAAATACGTACACAGACATAAAGGCAGTTTGTATTGACTTCTTTTAGTCGTCGTCAGTGTTGAATAGCCACATGAATTTATGTTAGGTTTCGACACTAGAGGTAAGGGTTTTTGCTGCGTTTTTTACATGATTCATCTATTCAGAAGCCTGAACAAATCAAAACAGACCGTATACTATTAGTTCAAAGAGTCATGTTTAAAAAGAAGTAATTTGTAACCTATTTCAATTCCTACTTTTATTCGCTTCAAGATTCCTGATCCTACAGGTCCGTTTTCCGAAGAAAGTAATTTTCGTCCCCGCCTGCCATCCTTCGTTGCTTGCCACTGATTGATGCATCATTACATCGCTTACATGCTAGATTTCATACACGAAAACAATGTATGAAAACATTTTTGAACTGAAATTTCAAAAATACAGCAAAAACTGTTAACAAGAATTGAGAAAAAAACGAGAAGTTTATAAGTAGAAGTTCGGTCTCACCATACTAGAAAGATTGCCCAGCCGCACCACTACGACAGACACCACGTGGCAACAACCAATTTGCGCACAAACAAAGCAGTAATTGTGTTGTCGTGTGTTGAATGTAGTGTAGGTGATGCAGGCTTATTAGTACAGACATTTGATGGTATAGTTTTTACTGCAGCACAATATGGTCACCACAACTGACGAATATTGAACAAACAACAGTAATTACATAACAGTTACATTATTTAGCACAATTACACTCACAATTATCATAGCACAATAAACATTACATTTTATAGCCGGTTGCGCTTTGGCTGTGCGAAGTAATGGCCTATTCCTCTTA